>VYZS01018697.1:0-25446 GCA_013400695.1 Neodrepanis coruscans | reverse complement strand
GCCGCATGCACCGGGCCAGCCACGCGGCAGTCGCGGCGCTCCGGCCGCCATCACCCGCACCGCTGCTGGCACGGCCGCAGCTGCCACCGCCGCAGCCGTGCCGAGCTCCAAGGACGGCCACGCCGCCCGGCGTGGATATGGTGGGGGGAGGGGGCCACCGCACCCACGCTGCAGGCGGGGAATGCAGCCATGCCAGGGACCGTCCCCGTCCCCACCCATCATGGCCCAGGGGACAGGGCGGCCCCGCCCCCCACCGGGACCCGGGACTGGGGGGGCCCGCCCCCCGCTCGCCGGGGGGGGGAAAAAAGACCAGGTTTAGCTTCACCCCACAACATTCAGAAAATGTTGTCCTTGGTAAGTGACTTTGGAGTTTACAGCACAGTGCAAGAAACCCTTAGCCTAGACAGCCTGAAAAATAGTTTCAGGATCACATTTTTAAAGGAATTGAAGTTGCTTACTCTCACTATTCACAGAAGTAGTTTATTATCTAAATGCTTTGGAAGCCTGGCCTTTTGCCCTTGATGGAAACTTCAGTTTAGTTTTTTTGGTTTTATTATCATGCATTGTTAATAAATTCATGACATAAATTCATAAATTCATGTTAATAATTCATCAAATTAGGATGAAAAATTCTAAATAATTTTCAATAGTTAATCTGTATCTTCAAGATAGCTGTCTTCTGAGAAGGCAAATGTCATCAACTTTGAAAAATCTATGCAAGATGCTCAGAAAGCACCAGTCAAAATGTCAGCTGTCTTTAAATAATTTGGATATTCTGTAGCATACTCTTCAGAGAGGATGTTGGAAAATTTAGTACTGGGTAAGTATACAGATAACATCCTGAATGATGAACAGAGAATATGCTTGACCTTTTTAGAAAACTGGACAATCTTCCAGTGCATTTAGTCTTGTTAATGCACAAACCTAAATACAGCAAAATGGAAAGTAATGAACGTGGAGGGGGAAAGGCAACACATCATATACATAAAAGAATGTGCTCTGAATAAACTATTGCTATTTAGGGAAGTACTTGTGAAGTTGTAATGAATAGATAATGCCCGAAAAAGCAATCCCAACATTAGAATTGGCAAAGAATAGGACACAACGCCACCACCTGGATCGTTGTTGTGCCTCATATGGCATACTGTGTAGTTTTGATACCCATGTTACAAATCAGGAACAGAAAAATGATATGAGATTCAAAAACATGACAAAGAAGGTTAAGAATCACTAAATAATGTGAAGAATGACTAAATAAATAGGACTTTTTATCCTCAAAAATGGACAGCTGATGAGGGAAAGGACAGAGGTCTATGAAATTGTGTGACCATGAGAAACTGAATTAGAAAAAAACAGTCTTTTCTAATAGGGGCATTGCATAAATTATGAAGTCATGTATTGAAAAGAAATTATAATATAGACTTCCTTTTTACAAACTAAACTCAATACAGAATTCCTTTCCATGGAATTCTGTGGATTCCAGAACGTTATGCAGGTTGAATAAAATAGATTCACAAACCAGAAGAAAAATCAATGCAGGCTTCTTATCACAACTGTCATTTCACCTCCTCATATCCTACTCCTGGTCATTAGAGAGAGGAGATCAGCACCTTCTCCACCTCACTCCTTGAGGAAGTTGTAGGCTGCCATGAGGTCACCCCTTGGCCTTCTTTTCTCCAAGCTGAGCAAAGCAAGTGACCTTAGCTGGTCATCTCAAGTCTTGCCCTTAAAATCTTTCACCATCGTGGTCCCTGTACTCTCTATGTATATGGGATTAATATTCAGGTTTAACTGTAATTTCAGAAACGCATGAACACCATGAGTAATTTCTAGCATATTCTCCAGTTTATTTGGAGTGCTATTCTTTGAAGAAGGGATAGCATAAAGAAATTACAATAATAATTTTTATTAGCAAATTGGCTTCCAATGCACAGATCAGTCTGCGCAGACAAGTCACTTATCTGTTAGGGCTGGTTTTTCTCTTATAACAGAATGTAAATCAAGGAAAAAAGTAATTGAAATAATGGATTCATATTAGATTTATACCCCTGTGCTTGAAATCAGAATCTGACACCTACATTATTTTCTGCTCTACTTATGTAATTTTAAAAGAGCCCCTACAATTTATAGTAATGTTAGAAGATGACAGGTTTTACCATACTAAAATGTGTCCCAAGAAGGAATAACAGATAAACAAAAACTGCTCCCTTTGCCCAGAAATCTGTTTTTTCACTTCATTTTCTAAGCATAGGAAGATCATAAAAAATACTGCAATGTGCTTAGCCCTGTTTTATTCCTCCAAGCCCTCTTTTATTCCTCCAAGCCTTTTAAAAAAGCTCTTCTGACCTCATTCAGAATCCCATGTATACTCCTGATTTAAAACATCACTTGTGTTAGGTGACTAGCTTTTCCAGAGAAAAAACTGTCTTCCTATATATTTTTGCATACAGTTACAACAGCCTTCTGCTTAACTCATTAGTTCACCTATCCAACTGGGCAATGATTTCTGGAGGTGGAAAATAGGAACCAATATTTTTTCACATTTCTTCCCTGCTGATAAATGTATGCTTGAGATTCAATCATCTGTTCCTGGACTCACACAAGCCTAGCTACCTAGCAGAAACTTATCTAAAATTAAAAAATACTAATTTAACTAACCACCATGAAAAATAAAAAATGTCTGAAAATCCATTTATTTTCCGTGTGACTCCAAACCTTTTAAATTCTTCAACTACTGCTGCAAACAAGAATAAGTTTGTGATCCCTTGATGCCTGCAATGCTAGCTGGTAATAAAAGAAAGAAGGGTTGATCCAGTTTTACTACATTTTACAGCTTTAGAAGTCTTATCAGAAGTCCTCATCTTCCTGTATAGGGACTATAAATTCAACTTGTTTATCCGTCTCTTATGATGTTCCCAGCAGTTTCACTGATAATCTCTGAAATATTCAATCAAAAGAAAATGCTAGGAAAAAAGTTTCCTAAGGAAAGAAAAATTAAAAATGTAGGCAGACAATAGCAAAAAGCTACTGCAACACAGTCTTTGATAGGAAGGCAGGAAAATTCAGATCTGTCAGCTTCTTTGTAAATATTTCCTATGGTTTGTTTCAATCTTTTGCATTCTACTTTGCAAAGCAAATAGTTCAAGTACCACATAACCATAATTTGTAAAAAGAGGTTTAAGGATAGTCCCCACCCACATTACGTTAGTTTGCAAATTAAAATAAAAGGTACCATCTGAACCTGATTTTTAAAGAAAGCCTGTTCTTTAAATTATTCTAAAAGATATATAGAAGATATATGCAAAAACATTTTATTAAATGTAATTAGTTTCACAGGAGTGTATTTATTTACACTTTGCTATTATATTTTTAACCATAATAAGAAAGAAGATTAACTAGATAAACTATAAATTTTCAGCTGGGATTTAAAAGAGGAATATACAGGGGAATACATATTCTATATTAATATATATGGTATTTTACAGAGCTAATAAACATAGATCAATTACTCTTCTCATTCCTCTAGCTTTCCTTCTTTCATTGAATGAGACCAATTCAAGCGCGTGGTAGAAACTTTAAGTGTGGTGAAATAAATAGACAGTACATCTAAAAATAAAATATTCTGCCTTCAGTGTATGATTAAGATGATGAAAATGATCCATGTTGAGAACAAGTTTTCTTGGATGGTTAGAGATCAAAGAGCACACAGTTCTCTCTAACATACCATTTAGCAAGGTCCTGATCACAAAATTTAGAGTCCGAAACAATATTGCTTGTTGCAGGCTATATTTCTGTACACTGTGGTCTACAATGCTGATATGTGGGGAGGCAATATTTGATACTAGAGAGTAATTTTGAAGAAAGACAAAAGAATGATATTTTATTATTTATTTGGGAGAAAGAGTCCTGCCCAAAGAGTGATCTGAACAGCTAAGTAAGATCAGAGTGAGCATGCCTCTACAATTTTCCAATATCCTACACAGTAACAAAAACATTCTTTTATAAGCAGCTACATATAATCAGTGCCCCTTAAGGAAAATAGAAGGAAATGCAGCTTCTACCTTTGCTTCTTAATTTGCAGAACAGGGATGTTAGAAATTACCTACCTTTTGCATGGTATTTCTCAAATGAAAAAATGAAAAATGGTTTATTTATAATAATACTATGCAGCAGCTGTATGACAGGAAAAATATAACCACTAAAAGCTCCAAGCTTAATTGCAACCTGCTTGATGGAAAAGAGTGAAAAGTATGCATTAAGCCACAAAACCCAGAGTGAATTAAGATTTTAGATGGCTCCCACTCTTTGCAGTCCAAATTGAAAATACAACCGAAACAAATAATAAACAGGTGCTACTGCCTTGCAGGTGTAAAGCATTCAAGAGCATTCAGCCAAAGTAGGAATATCACTAGCATATCCTGTAACACAAGTATGTGGGCATATTATACTACCTGGATGTCTAAATAGTTTGATACCTTGCACTTTGCCATGTATACTGCACAAAAGAATTCCCTAGGCATTTTCTTAGTAATTAGAAATTATCTCTGTAGTTCTCTCTATACTTGTATTTCAGTATAAATGTTGTTGGGCTGTGCAACGCCCTCTATCACTTATTTGGTTTTTCCACTACAACGCTTAAATCACATCTAACAGGATCCACACAGAACAAGAGTTGACTTCTCATACCACATGGCCATGAGAAACTGAGTAGCAATGGTACAGGAGGAAAGATCCTCATTTGGGCAGAAAAGCACCTAATAGAATGGGAAACAAAACCAGTTTTGATTTTACACTGGAGAAGCCACCATTGCATTCCTAAAGGAATCTGTGCTGGAACCTATACTGTTGAACACATTCCAAATGACCTGGAAAAGGGAATGAACAGTGAGACTACAGAGTCTGTAAAAAACGTTACTTAAGGCTGACTGTGAAGAATGACAGAATGCTTGTATAAGGCCAGGTGAGTAGGTATTAAAATATATATAATATTCAAAATAGATACTGGTAAAGTGATGCATGTGTGAAATAATAATCCTAAATTCACATACAGAATGATAGCCCATCTGTCACTCAACCAAGAGGGAAACCTTCGAATCATGACAAATTGAGCCGACCCTTTCCTGGAATTATGTCAGCATTAGACAAAAAAGAAATCTAAGGGCAAGGAATTATTAGAAAAGGACCCGTGAACAAAGCAAAAAGCTCTATGCAACTGGAAAACTGTAGTTCTAGTCTTCCAGTCTCAAAAATAAGATTCAGAAATCTCAGAAACCAGTTATAACGTTGGACGGTGTGCAAGCACATATGGATAAAATTCCTCTGTTAGATATACATTCTGCTTAGTTAAATTTGCATGTTCTAAGGAATTCCAGGAACCAGGATGTTTTCACTCCCTTGCATGACCAAAGGAAGGTTCTTCCCATCCTGTGTGACATTGCGCCAAATGCAATCAGTTTATCAAAACCTTATTGTTTTAAATGACAGGGGGCATATGCCTTAAACATGCAGGCCAAATATTTTGAGTGCTTATTACATAGACCTCATGAAGAATCTTGAATGAAGTCACATTATCTTGGTACATTT
The DNA here is from genome assembly GCA_013400695.1 of Neodrepanis coruscans. NCBI lineage: Eukaryota > Metazoa > Chordata > Aves > Passeriformes > Philepittidae > Neodrepanis > Neodrepanis coruscans. The sequence goes on along the minus strand of VYZS01018697.1, from coordinate 19,863 downwards.
TGGTATATTCAGTGTGACTACAAGACATCATTGACAATGCAAAACAGCACAACCGCAGAGAGTGTACTCAGAGTAAAAAAACCTCACACATGCTGAAACACTAAATGAGACATAAATTATTTACTTAGGAAATGCATCGTCTGCTTTTACCGGTAACAGACATGTTCCAATGGGACTAGACATTCTCTGAACAAAATAATCTTAGCTACTTCATCAAATTCAATTACATGCCTTTTTTTAAAAAAAAAAAAAAAAAGATGTTTTGTGGAAAACCTCCATGTTATTCTATCACTTTGTAAAATCTTCTTTTAATAGCGTCTCATCCATCAGAACAGCTAGGACAACTCTCTGAGCTGCCAGTCCCCTGACACCCATGACAGGCCATGAGATAAAAGAAATTCCATTTTGTCACTATGCACAACATAAACAAAATCGTCACTAAGACAGCATTGCAATAAAGTCCTGTTTGTTTGCAAAGACTCTAGGGAGGATCACTGCAAATGCTTGTGTGTTCAGACTTATCTCTGCTAATAGAGGCTGGAGGAACACATAGAGAGCTAGAGTTGTGACAAGAGGCAATCATAACAGGATTCTGTCAGATAGGCCCTCAGAGCAAAGAACACAACATAACATGGACGCATCACACATCCAGATACCAAGAAACTACCAAATAAAGAAACTAGTACTTGCAGTAAGGCAGCTCTAGAAAATGAAGTGGCACTTAAGCATATGTCCAAAAAAAGACACTGTAATTAAAATAATTCAATCTTGTGCATATAGATTGTGAATTCACTGAAGACTGTCACTCCTGGCAGACAGGCTTTCAAAAGGTAGTGTCACCTGGCAATGACAAGTCTCAAGAGGATAAATTACATGTTCGAGTTCTGCTGAGATTATACTCTAAAATATCATGAGTGATTCAAAAAGGCTTCCTTGCTTTGTAAAAATGTTTTTTATTAGAGAAGAGTGAACAACTCTTTATATGTTGCAGAGTAGAATTCTGCTTAATAGCTGAACCAAACACTGGGAAAAAAACACACAGGCTACATCCACTAGGACTTAAAATCAACAAACAGTAACCAGTATTATTTTCACAGTAAGGCTATGAATATGCCTCCCTGCCTCTTGTGATCTGATTAGTAGTCTAGAAAAACCACAGAGGAGATCCCCAGACAGAAGTCTGAGACTGGCGAACCAAAAGCCATTTACATATGAAACCGTAACAGAAAGAGAGTATTTTCTAGTACTTTCATTATCATCTTTAAAATCAACATAATATTACCATCATCCAATAAATCCCTACTGAATTCATCATCCTGTATGTGTTGTCAGAATAAATGGTAACTGTATCATTCTTTTACTGCTTCCATTAAAATAAAAGATTCTGTTCTTATGTAAATAATTTTATGCTATTATCAGGACTTACAATTTTTATTTACATGATGCCCATTAAATAGAAAAAAGAAAACTCAAGTAGTTAAAAAAAATCACAAGTAGTTACTTGCATAACAATAGACACTGCAGACTCCTTCTGATCACATTAGCCTGATTTTTTGCTACAACTTACAGAAGTTGTAAGTAAAATAAAACCTACTGACTTTTTAAAATACTATGAAACTCCACATTAAAATTACCTTCATAACAGCAGTCTTCAGCCTCCTAGAATCTCACCACATGCATACACACAAATCCTGCATGATTGGCAGGCTTCCTGTGTCTTACTAATGTTCAGTGGTGGAACATCAGGAAGTCTGTTAGGGCTTGAAAAAACCTACCCTAAAACAAATGGGAACCGTTCCATTAATTCCAGCGGGCTCTGGTTCAGACTGGTTAAGCATCAGCAGTAACAAACAAGGAATTTACACCCTATCAACTTCTCTTAATCAAACAAATGAAGCTAAATTCCCCTTTATCCATACAGTTCAGTAGACACAATGTGTTTTCCACAAAACCTTCATATGAAAAGTTTCCCCATTTGTATTTGCAGCAATCATTTCTGGCAACTACCCATATGCTTTAACCAGCAAACCCTCCAAATAAAAGTGATTCTGAAATCAAAACAGAAAAGCCAATACATGATTTACCAATTCTTAGATAAAACAGTTTAAGAAAATAAGAAATAAATTACTAAAAGCACACAATGCCATGAATGTTGCCAAAGGGCTTACGGATAAACAAATGAATTGCAGAGTAATTTTCCCTGTTGCAAAAACTATGTCACTAAGCTCTGAAGTTAATATCTAGAAAATGCTTACTTAAACATATTTCTTGATCTTCCCTGCAGCAATGAAACAGCAGAATAAAGGCATACTTCAGGTAAGAGGTTCCCAAACACTTGATTATTTATTAGGAGCATGGAGTCAGGAAGTAGAATACAAAGTCGAGAAATGAGCCATAATTTCACTGCAGTGGTTATGGGGTGTGAAAAATGTTTTCTTTTCAAAACCTTTTTTTCTCTTCCTTTCTCTCACTCAGATGGGTGAGATGGGTGCAACCCTGTGTGCCCAGCCAGGCTTCCCCATGAGCTGCCCAGGCCACCTGGTCCATGAGGAAGTAGCGGGGTGCTTTGAACCTTTTTCTTGTGTTTCCTGAGAGAAGAGATGAGCAAAGCCAGGAGGTCGGAGCAGCACGGCTCCTCAGGTCTGTGGGCGGGGCCAGTGTAGCAGGCGCAGTGACTGCCCCTGCCTGGTGCACACAGTTGGTACCAGGGCAGCTTGTCCAGTCCCACCAGTGCAGCCCCCGCCACGCTGGGTGCGGAACTGCCCCCTCCTCAGGTGCGGTGCAGCTGGCAGAACAGCGCACAGCAGCAGCCCTTGGAGGCAGCAACAGCCCCTCTCGTGGCCCCCACGGGTGTCCCCCCTAATGTCCCACAGCACTGGCAGGGCAGCAGAGATGGCCCCATCTCTCAGCGAGTGCACCCATGAGCATTTTGGCGGGAATGCTGCCATGTTGCCTTGTAATGACTTCTCAGAGAGGGGTACCTAGCACTGCCNTCTGTGGGCGGGGCCAGTGTAGCAGGCGCAGTGACTGCCCCTGCCTGGTGCACACAGTTGGTACCAGGGCAGCTTGTCCAGTCCCACCAGTGCAGCCCCCGCCACGCTGGGTGCGGAACTGCCCCCTCCTCAGGTGCGGTGCAGCTGGCAGAACAGCGCACAGCAGCAGCCCTTGGAGGCAGCAACAGCCCCTCTCGTGGCCCCCACGGGTGTCCCCCCTAATGTCCCACAGCACTGGCAGGGCAGCAGAGATGGCCCCATCTCTCAGCGAGTGCACCCATGAGCATTTTGGCGGGAATGCTGCCATGTTGCCTTGTAATGACTTCTCAGAGAGGGGTACCTAGCACTGCCATCCAATGGAGAGGCAGCGTGCTCCGGAAGAGTGCCATGAGAAAACCCGAGAACCCTATAAAGGCAGTAGGGACAGAAGTTTTGTCTCTCTTTTCATCTCCCTTTGGCACTGGTAGAGGCACAGTTCCCTCTTTTTGGCTCCCTTGCAACACAACAGAGTGTGGGCTGCAGTGCAGTGTCACTGGAGCTCCTACAGTGCCAGCCAGGAAACACCCAGAAGTGGTAGGAGTAGTGGTATCTCTCCCACTTGGGTCCCCGGGGTTCCTTTTCACTGTCATTTTTCCAGCAGCTCCGGAACAGGACCAGCCTTCCTTCCTTCCCTGTGCTCCACAGCCCAGCAGCCAAGCCGGGGCAGCATAATAATTTTTGTGGTTATTATTGTCAGGTTTACTGCTTTGTTAAATAAACAAATTCTTTTGGTTATTGTCAACTCTATTAGATCTCTCGTCTCTTGATATTGCCCCCTAGTGTACAAACTGGCACAACAGTAAAACTCAGGAAGCCACCCAATAAGTTTTCTTTGTAGTCAACATTGCTTCCCACAACCATATCTTCTGAACTTTCCTCCAACAGCATTTTTTCAACTGTCCAATAATTCCCTTTCTAAAGAGGAAACTTTCAGGCTACACCAAAAGCCCTAACCAACTGAGCTACCCTGATTGTTATACACAGTTTTGAATAACGATCTTCCACCTTTCAGGAAAGACTTCTGTCCCACTATATTAAAGTCTGCATTTTACATTTCATATCACATAATTCATACGAATATTTTGAATGACAACACAACACGTAAGCTTTTAACTTGGTGATGGGACATCTGGATATATTTGGGTAATTTTGATTTCCATTAACATCAAATTATTATGTAAAAACTTACAATTTATATAGGAAGTAAGGAAATTTAGTAGGTACACCATTTGGAACAAATTCATAACTTTTTACTACCTTTTAAACCTTAATTCAATGAAATATGTTTTTCTAACATCCAGGATGCAAAGTATTCTGTATGCACAGGATGGTTTTCATTTGCAAGTGATCTGGTCTACAGTTAGATTTGCAGACAGTCTACATACACATATATACATTCAATTTAGGGACTCTACATTACACAATAAAAAGCAGAATGGTCCTACACATAGAATAAAAGTGGTATGCATCTATGGACTGGGTCAGAAATTACAGTGGATTTCCATTCTATTTGAATTTCTTTGCTTCATGGTTTTGGAATAAGAACCAACATGCTTTACTTGAACATAAGGGTTTTTTAAAATTCTAAATTTCAGGAAATAATACATTGAATGTGGTTCCAGTTTTTATTATATGCCCCAGATCACAGCAGTTATAGCATTGAGAGCACTGAAAGCACTATATTTTTCATTTCCACTGATGAATATTAAATCAAGTCTCTTACAAACACTGAAAGTCTGGACTGTCTCTAGTGTGCTGATAATTTATAGAGTTCCTAAAACCTTAAACTAATCAGATGAATCAACTACTCATCTGCAAGATAGGACTAAATTTTCAAAGAACATTTTATTAAGAAATAAAAAAGCTAAAGAAAAGGTACAGTTGATATTTTTTACAGCTAGAGACACACTTGGACCTAACATATCTTCCACTTACAAACCTAAGGTTTATATGCCTTTATATGCTTTTTAAATTCCACATTTATTTGTTAATAATATGGAAATACATGGCTGTCCTCCATATATTTATAACTGGAAATGGAGGGAAAGAGGGAGTATTTATCTTCCCTATAGCTACAGAAGCAGAAGAAGTCTTCAACAGAAGCAGATGAGGATTCTCCAGGCAAAACTCTCACTTGACTATAGATAGAATTTTTCACTGTGTTTCACATAGATGTATTAAAAATTTGTTGGTGCTCTACTGCAAATTTATTTTTAGCATCTTATACACTAGAAACTTTATGACAAGAATTAACTTTTCTAGACTTGATTCTGTGAAGCAGCCTGTCACTTAGTTTTCATCAAGAAATGCACAAGACAAAGCAAACTCCAGGAGGAGTTTTAGGAATTTTTTCCTATTGCCTTGGTAAAGGGCATGTTATCTTGGAATGAATGCAGTTAATATAGATTCAGCAAGTGATTAAGCTCTTGGATCCAACAAACGCAAGACAGTCAACTGAAGAATGATCAGGTCTGGTCAACAATGCGAATCTTACCAGGATCTGCAAATTATCTTAAGACTTTTATTCACAAAGGCTGAACTTAGTGAACCTGCCAGTGAACTGTAAAAATGTAATTAGAAGCATCCTTCAAAAATGAAGGAAATTTTTTAATTTCCTTATTATAATGGATAAGGCTATACAGGTCTAGACTATTCTTTCTTGGGATATATGATTTGAAGAAACTTCATTGCATTGTCTATGGACTCTGTAACTCTTAACTACATGACTGAAATTATGTGAAGAGATGAAGAAACAGGCAGGAAAAAAATGTTATGGTCTCTTCTCTTAACATTCACAGTCACCATCATCCACAATAAATCCAAAATTTAGAGCTTCAGAAAATACATACATTTTGGAGTCTTCATGAATACTTGTGCTATTACATTTGTTGCTGTTTTACATCCCTTGCAAATTCAATCTGAGAGAAAACAGACAGAAAAACCCAGAAAAAAATCTTCCGCTAGGGAAAAAGTTAAATATAGAAGCCCTATCAGGTCATTTAGACTGTCTTTAGGAAGGTATAAATGGGTATCTTTCCTGGGCACAGACTGTTTTTGCATAGACATTGCTTGTTGTACATTATGATACAAAACTTGTATCATAATGTTATTTAGTGCTTCTTAAGATCTTTGACTTCTTACGAAGTACCAAAGACAAAAAAAACTCATAGAAATTAAAGCTAAAAATTATAAGGTAGCTTTGAACAGCACCTCTTCTCAATAACAAATACACACTACGAACATGAGAGTTGAACAAGTTCTTTATGGTTATTTCTAGGCCTACTGCAGTGCTATGCATTGCTGTTGTAACTGATTATACTATAGCAGACAGACAACTCTCCTCCAAACCAGAAAGAAAATGTTTCATGTTTTTTTAAAAAACACAAAGCACCTTCTTTCAGCTGTACCTTTACCCCTTCATACCAATAAAGTCAATTAATTTTTGCTTTTCTGCTCAGTCTTCTAAAGACAACAGTTTTTCCTTCATGCTTCTAGTAAATAAAATACATATTCCACAGTGTTAGAAAAGCTCATTAGTTAGTACTAGCCAATAGCAAGTGATGAATTTTCCATTTCAGCTATAGAAATATAAATGTTATATTTGTTTATCCTCATTTACAAGGTAAATATTTGAAGTTGCAATATGTTTGTAGGTTAATGCCTTAATTAATGTGAGCTTCCATGAAAATGAGCCAGAAGAAATGACAAGCTTGTTGCAGTAATTTTGAAATGCATTTGGCTTTGTGATCTTACAAAGCCTTTGCATATATGTGCTTTTAACCGATGTCTCTTATTTTGAACTCTGATGTGTAGATCAATTATCTCATGTCAACAAGGAAACTCTGGAAATGTCAAGGGCTCTTCCAACCTATACTGTGGCAATGAATTACTGCAGAAATAAGAGATTTTGCTACTTCACTGAGGAAAGACATTTTGTGACCTTTTGCTGCTTTATGGCAATAATGAGTTTTCTACAAAACTCCAAGTCTTTCTGTTGTTTTATTAAAATAAAACCATTTGAGGAATAGCTGTGACCTTAACCTTGGAAGAACGAATAGAATACTGACCTTAAGAAGGACATGAGCCCTGAGACACTGTAACTTCCTACCATTATGTTGACAAGTTATAGGGCTGTGTTGTACACGAACTCACCCAGCAAGGCTCACCTATCTTAATTCACTAGTTGAATGCTGTGAACATAAAGATCTGGTATTATTCCTTCTAATGTCAGTTTTCTCACAATAATGTTTGATTCCAAAGGAATGATTTATACTAGAATATCATGTTCAGTCCTTTAACTTTCATATTATTCTTAATATGAATATTCTTACATATTATTCTTAATTCCAACACAAGTAAACATTTGAAAATACTCTTGGTCTTTTTTTTTTTTCAAAATATTCACCTTAGGTTTTACAGCAGATTTTATCTTTACTAAAAAAAGCACACCATACAACTGAGTTAAATCCAGAATCACTCAAGGCAGCAAAAAATTCCTGTGCATTATCAACTGTGTGAAGCATTTATCAAGGTTATTACATTCTTACACAATTACAGAATAAAAAATTTGAAACTATTCTAAACTAGAGCAAACTTAATATTACAGCCTATAAGGCCAAACGTAACAAAATAAGAGACAGCAAAAAGAAAATGTTCAACTTTCACTTTTGACGGAAAAGCAAGGAAAAAAAAGAAAAATCTACTTTTCCCAGACTTTAACTGAATGGAATAGAATTTACAAATTATTGAAGATATGAGATGCTGAGAGGGCCTTATATGTGAAACACCCAAACCTCATCTGCATCGCTGTCAGGCTGCAGTATTGAAAGTAAAGAGAACTGAGTGGTGACTCTAAAATCCTGTGCACAATTGAAATTTTACAGGCTTACAGCTCAGAGATATTTAATTTGAAAAATGCTATCTACCATTTATGTCAAAACCTGCGTAAAGCCACAAAATGTTATGTTTAAATAGGTATAGATAACGAAGCATAAAAAATGGAGTATCAAGGGATTTCTGAATTCCAGTCATTGCATTAGAAACTTAAACAAGTGACATAACATTTCTAACTTCTCAAAGAGATTACCAACGTCCTGAAGGAAATGTGGGGATTAGTATTTATGAAGCTTATCAAACATGCAATCCTTTAGTACTGAATACTACAGGGATGGATGGTTCACACTTAGATGCAGGTGGGCTAAGAGCCAAGGTAACATAGAATCACAGGCCAAACTTCTTGACAGCAAGAACTACACCCCAGAAACTCAAATAGCTGACAGCCAAAAGAAAAACACCACGTATCTCTGGTGTGAATGGCAGCAGAGCTAGCTGGAACAGCAACCTCCCATTAAGGAGTGGCCCTGTGCTCTGCCTTGAACTGCCAGGTCAGCATGACAGGCGTTGTATGAAGTAGTGAAGGGCTCTAGGGTCACATGCTTGCAACTCCTGCCCAATAAACTTACAGAGGGTCATTCCAATTTATATTTTTGGGGAATGGAAAGATGAGAGTCCAGACAGTCAGCAGGCATATGTATGATTTTGCAGTAAAATGGTAATTCAGAGAAGCAAAGAACATCTTTTTGTTTTCCTACATTCTTGACCATTCTTCTATTCCAGCTGTTAGTTACTGTGTAAGCTCAGTCAGCAACAATACTGGTCACTTGTCTGCATATTTTTGACTCTGAGAGTAGATTTTGGGTCTTAAGCCTGGCACAGATGTGGACTATATTTATCCCATTCAACACCCACCCAGCACATTCATCCATGCATCTTCTACTGTTAGTGAATAATGCCATTATGAGGATTTTTTTTCACTTTTTCCTTTTTCTTTCCCTTTTCTCTTATTCCTGTTAAATAATTCTAAACAAGAAAGATCATCAGTAATAGAACTGGCGAAGAAATAATTTCTATCCTGCAAAGTCTCAGGAATCATCTTTCACGTGGGCAAAATAAGTAATAAATGGGGCCTAAAGGAGACTAGAGTGTCTACTCCTTAATGAAGATGAATCATTTTGGTGTATGTATGGATATAATATATAATGCTACAGCCATTATAATGCAATTTTAATGCCCATGAATGACAGATCAGTCCCAGAACTGAAAAGGTTTTTCTATTGTAATAATATGTCATATACTCATTCTGCATATAGCAGATCTAAGCTGTTATAAGCAATCATTTATTTTGGCAATTAATATTGCAATATATGAAGTAGTGCCTTCTTTCAAATGTCAAGGAGAGCAACATAAAAATCTGATTAATTTAAAAATCTGATTAATTTTGCTGAAGGCAAATAAAAGTTTGGAGAAAAATCACAAAATGTTTTTACAAGTTCTCTGTCTTGGATGTCTGCCTCAGAACAGATATATCTTCCAAATAAATTGACTACAATTAGTAACCTAAAATGTTATTATGCCTTTGAAGTTTTCATTTATGGTTAAGTCTGGAATTTTAAATGAAGGTAAAAGTTTTTTCAGCTTAAACCAGCCCCACCCAACAACATATTTATTTTGAATATATCTTTTAAACACATCTAACTTAAAGAAATGTAAGTTCTTTTTGAAGATGTTACACATGTGTCTAAAAGACTTTGTGAAATTCACTAAATTCATTAATAAATTCAGCAAATCAGACTAAAACTAATAGAGTGCGTACTGACAGATTCTTATTTACAACTCTGAATTAAAGCTACATTTCCTTTCAGTATTTCATTTAGTTCTGATTCTCAAAATAAAATTGCCTTCTGTGGGATATAAAGTTTCAATACTGCTTCAAGACAGGCCATCCAGCAACGACTGTGTGGTCAGAAATAAGTTTGGTTTAGCAGTTAGGGGAATTGAGATTTAAATCCAGTTGGGTTTTAATTCAGCTGAATCACCAAAACTTGATGAAATGCCATAAGGCTGTTTAAAAACAGCAAATCTTTCACAACGGAAGAGCTGACATCACCCGTAGAGCTGCCAAACCATCAACAACTTCGTTTTGGGGGTTTTTTTATTATTTTTAAAGACAAAGTCACAAAAATGGGGTAAAATGATTTTTTTTCCCTTCAGACGCATGCAAACAAGATTTTTGACTTATACAAATTTTAAGTTACTTTATGGATTTTATTTGTGCATTCCTAACCTGTACATTACAGAGGAAATGATACTTCAACATAATTTTAGTTTTCTGTTTCTAGTTTTCTTATTTTACTACTGAATTCCTAAAGCTAAGAGAAAACACAAATGTTTCAGACTCAAATCTGAAAGACAGTAGACCTTTCATACCGATTTTACACAATTGTAAACTCTCTAATAAACTACAAATGTACACTGAAACCAAGCAATTGAGATATACTTTCATCACTTGTGAAAAGAATCAACAGTGTGATAAAGAAACAACCAGAAAGACAAAAGCAATGGTTTTAGCAAGGAGGGAGAGGAACAATCACCTCTAAGGATCGTGGGTCCAGGGGCTTCTGCAGAGCTCACTGGACTAGTTTAGCATATCAAGGTTCAGCCTGAATATGTGATTTCCCATTCCTTCCCCTTGGGGCTCAACCAGAAGGGCTGTCTCTCTCTCTGCCTCTCCTCTTCCAACCAAAGAGCCCTCCTTGCCCCAGCCTTAAGATGCCACTGGCATTCACCAGCCTCTTCAATGAGTACATTCAACCCACATGACAGAGGAAAACCAGGCTAGCAAGTTGCACAGGTCCATGGAGGTAACCAATGAATGAATGGGTGCAAAATATGCACTAGGAGCATGTGGCTGGGAACGTGGAGAGGAAAAAGAGAAGCACATCCCCAACAGAAACCTGTTGGATTACTTCATCATGTATCATGAAACAGAAACCTCAGGGTTTGATTTCAGAGCCAAAAGATTCAGTCTCACCTGTGCCCCAAAATTCCTTCTAGTCCCATTCTTTGTGTCAAAATGAGCACAAAATGTCTGTCCAATACACATACAGAGGGTGAAAGAAAAATCTGTATTAAAATCTAAACTAATACCCTGATGTGGTTCATCACCTGGCTCTCTGAGTAGTTTTGGTGACCTGAGAGAGAGGGGAGCATTGGTGAGGCACTGTGAGAGGCAGGATACCCTCCATGGTAGCAGCAGTAAACTACAATAGCTTAAACTCCATGCCACTACTACTTCTGGCTGAGGCTCCCAAGGTGGTCAGAGCTGATCTTAGCTAATAAATCCTGTAGCCAGTCCCTTCATCTGCCACCAACCATACACTGACCCCTTGCTTCTAGTCATATAGATACAGGGTTGATTCAGCTGACTGTCATGGTAGAAACCTGCCTGGCTACACAGAACAGTCTGAAGGCTGATCTGTCAGAAGAATCATCTTGTCCCCATGTGATTTCCACATCCAACACAACTCAAGAAGGAAAGGATGGAAGCAAGGAAGAGGACAGGCTGGCCATCTTGGCAATAGCTCACAACCAGACTAGCTTTGTAACCCCCCAAGACTGCAACCCACCCCTTTCCTCATCCCAGTTTTTTATTCCACAACTACAATTGTTGTAGGTCTGCACTGCAAACCAGAGCAAGTCATTGAGAGAAATGAACCCCAAACACTCCATTGGGCTGCCACAGGTTAGAGGGAGGCTGCAAGCAAAGTCTGCAGCCAGGGAAAGGAACACCTTTAATAGTACTAAAGATGACAAATAAGGAATCACAGTTGAAAACACTGCCAATGTGTGTCAGAGCACAGGAAAGGTTTCTATTTGAATGAAGAAAGTCTGCCCTCTGAGAGAGAAGACAATTACTGAAGGAGTCAGTGAAATAAGACCTGACAGCACTTTTTTGTAAAATAGAACTCCAGGCAATCTTTACAGTGTTCTCCCTCTTATGCTGTTTAGTATTATCAATAGGAGAGAAGTACAGTACTTTGATACAAGACTACTGCAGGGCTACAGTGTTTACCATTGGACATCCTGCTCTAGCTCCTGAAAAAAAAGTAAGTAGAGACTAGAAACCAATGCTCAGACTGAGAACTTCAAAATTTGTATGATGTCACCCCACAAGTGGTAAACACACAGCCCAAGGTCAATTCTAACAGACCACAGCAGCACAGATATTGTTAACTCTGTAATTAAGATACCATGTCCTATAACTTTAACTTAACACTCTGTTGAACACTTGGCTGTAAAAGTTGAGTTTACACTAAACTAGTTCTTTTACACTAATTCTTCCCTGAAGGAATTCTTATTCTGGTATAAAAAAACAGAAGAGAACAAAGCTCTGTTTCCCTATTTCAGTTTTAAAAAAAATCAACAAATCATGAGACATTTCATCATTCATGCTACTAAATATATATTATCAGTTTATTCAGAGTTAAATGCATTCATTAAATAAAAATGTATTATGCTGAAAAAATATATGTAATATATAAACATGCAAAAAACACTCAAGAGTTCAGGAACACTGAACCTGCACTGACTGCAAGTAAAATAATAGCTTAATGCCAACTAACAACATACTGCCTTCTCATCTGACTATCCAGAACAACCTGAAAGAGGTTCTTTGATATGTTTAACAGTATCTTGAGATTTAGTTGCCTATTTGCCATTCTCCAATATTCCAAAAACCCAAAGATTAGGCTAATCTGTATCTTCCAGTTATTTCACTTTCTAATTCAAATTTCTACAAAAACTGAAGAATTAGTATAATAGGAATACTTCATCTGACAAATGATGTAGGCGATGTGATTTTTCTAAAGTAGACTAGAACATGAGAAAAACATACATAAAGAAGGTCAAAGGCTGTACAAGAGGTTAGAAAGCACCCAGCAGAACCTGCATACATATATTTTATCACCATAGCACTCTGATGTGAAAACAGTTAGGACATGGAAACAATAAACAGTCAAGGAAAGAGCAAGACTCCAGAGTGACACAGTTTATCACCTTGGTGACAGGAAGATCATATGAGCAGTGTAAGATCTTCCTAAAAAAAACAAAAACAAGTGCAAAAGAAGCACAAAGAGAGCCATGATCGCTCAATTTCCATAATGAAAAACCAGAGTAAGTGGGAATCAGTTGACTTACATACATATACAATTACCCCTAAAAACTTAGACAAAACAGAAATTTTAATTCTGATATGACAAAGCATAGTTTCATTAGGAGGTACAAAGTAATTTGCCAGAAGTATAGGCCTTTGCTGAGAAGAGATAGGGAAACCCTATGGTACATAAGAATATTGCAAAGAATTAAGTTTTTTGTCTTTAATTACTCGTTTTGGAAGGTACAGAAAAACATAGCAAATTTACATGCATGCATGTACCTTCCTCTGTTTGTGACACTTAAAAGCCACACCTCATACAGCATAAGAGTTCCACCTATTATAGCTTCTGAGTACCTGATCCACTCCTTGCCCACATTTCACACAATCCACACAAAAACTGAAGACATCATGTATGTAGCAAAGAGTGAAGGGTCATCAGAGCATAGCATTACAATCCAGTGACATATTTCCAGAGAGCTCAGGATCTTGAAAACCTCAGCTGCTTGTCCCACTTCTGTTTACACCAGGAATTTGCCTACACAAACACATCCGCTGAACTCTGCCACAGGCCATTCTCACATGGAAAAGGTGGTCTTGGAAGTATGCCTGAGAACACCACAGCAGGGCATAACATCGGATAGGAATGCTACTCAGCACACTCCATGAGCATTCTTTGAAGAGAAATTGGAGTAGCTACACCTTAATTCAATTAGTATGTAGGAGTTATCTGCAGGCAGTGCTGCCCAGCACTTGATAGGCAAATTGTTTCTCCTTCTCAGAAGAGCATCACAGAAACAGATGTGCATTGCAAAAGGCCACCTTACTCCTTTCCACCCAGTTATTGCAGCACAACATGTATTTCTCTTGCTGGCAACAGATCACTCTCTCCACTGCTCTACTTTTCCTCTGCCTGGATTTACTTCTTTATTTAATGAAATACAGAAATGCTACAAAAACACTGGAAAGGACCTGTTCCAATGTTCTGTACGAAAAAAAGTGTCTGCCTGAAAAGTTTGTAGCTCTTAGCACACTAATAATATTGAATCATAAAACAGATGGTGCCTAAAGAGCCATAGAATTAACAAACTTCAGCTGCAATTCATGTGATTGTGGCATTAAAGATCCAACCCACAGGGCTATGGAACAAAAGCAATCACAAGTCTTGGAACTTCTCAGCTTTTCATAAACTCAAATTTTCCATTTACAAAGTCATATTATATAGCTGTATCAAGATGCATTAGGGTGAGCATTGGAACACTGAAGGGAGGACTTGGAAGGGCTTTTGGCAGTGTGCCTCCCTAGGCACCTCAGGCAGATGGCTGCTCCTCAACATTTCCATGTCCCAAAGTACTTTATTCATTACTCAGCAGTGTTTCAGAGAAGACTGAAATAGAAAGTGCATGTTAGTCATGATTAAGTACCCAGTGCATCTGAGGGATGATGTTTCTGTATTTTAAAGCTATTTGCTTGAAAGCAAAAGGCATCCTACTGTATTTTGTTTCACCTACAAGGAAATACTTAACTTAAAGAAAACAAGTAGTGTTCAGAAGATAAACTTTATGTTTAGTAAATCCTGAGCAATCAGTAGCATACTTACATGGGAAGTCATCCACAAACATGGGGTCTATGTTATGCAGCAGTTCCACTCTGGGAGAAGGTCTTCCTTCACTATGAGAGATTTCAAAAGAAATTTTAATTTCTTTCTACAGCTTAAGATTCTGGCTTTTTTCATCCTAATAGAGAGTGAGTTCATAACTGTAAAGTAATTACTATCAACTTTAATTTGAATGCTCTTTTCTAGCCTAGCATCAACAGCTTTTGCTCCTATAAGTTTTCCCTAACTTCACTAGTGTTCATGGGGATTATTTATAAGTTTACAGAGTTACAATTGGCCCTACCAAAACAGGGGTTTACAACAATCAACTTTGAGAATCCAATTTTGCAGCATACACTGGCACAGCACTTGCTATGCTTCCTGCATACCTGAACTAGTGCTAAAAGCGTTTTGGCTGTGTGCCTCAAAAAACACCACAGGCATCATTATCCCACAAAAAGACCCACCTTTGATTTGTAACTGAGGTCACAAGGATTATTTAGATACTCTGAACCTTCTTGTTGGGGCAGGGGGGAAATCTTTATTTTTTCCTTCCCATTAGCTACAAAGGGATGGTGTGGAATACGCCTCTGAACATACCCATAAATTTTCTTAGTTGAGTAAATCCCAGACCTAAAAACTGAGTGGAAGAAATTGACTTCTTATAAAGGGCAACATGAGTACGAAGACATAATTACAAAGAACCTTGGCTACATCAAGGCACATTAATATTTTACTATTTGACAGTGAACCTAAACACACCCTCGAAGAAATTTCCAAATAATTTAAACTGGGTTTTTTTCATTAAAGAATTTCACTTAAGACACAAAAATTCAACCAGGGCCCCTAAGCTGCCTGACATTAAGAAAAAAAAAATCAGGTAATACAAACCTTAGTGGAGACCTAAAAACTTAACAGTTATTTTAATATATAAAATACATCATTAAACAATTTTTACCTGTAATTTAAATTTTTCAGCTACAAGTAATTAAAATTAGCATTGTTCTATCACATTTCTAAAATAATTTCTGGATGCTACACATCTTGAGTAAGTACAAAACTAACAAGAAGAGTTTGAAAGATTAAAAGTGTTCAGATAATACAGTATTGTAATTAAGACAGAAGTAGTACAATAATGAAGCTACAGTGGTAGTAATTCAATGTACAGCAACTGCCACAAAAATGTTTTTATCAAAATTGAGTGAAAGGTTAATCTCACCACTCCACATGTGCCCTAGTATCTATAGTAGTCACACTCTTAACTAAGGAATGTCTGGCCCTATTTAAACAAATTTTATCTTAGATTTAATGTCTCTATGTGCTTCACTGACAGCTGTGGTCAAGTCTGCCTTCCACCATCTGTTCAAAGGTAACAGTAACATGAACCAGTTAGCAGAAATTAAACTAGGATGCAAATTTATAGCATGATTGACTCTGCAGTAACTTCCTGGGGAAGATACCCTTATTTTGCAGTTTCTGAGCTGTACCTACAATTCTTAGTATATTACTAAAGAAAGAAACCACCAGAGTTATGCTAATTAATTCTGTATCTTCCACCAGACTCAAATACAGTAGAATGAAGTAATTTACTCCTATTTACTTCTCATCTTATACAGGGAATATTCATACTGTACCATCAGTACTCATACAGTGCTGTGTGACTAGCACATTAAGGGAGGTGATTCTCCCCCTCTACTCCACTCCGGTGAGACTCCATCCAGCTCTGGGGCCTCCACCACAGGAAGAACATTGACCTGTTGGAGCAAGTCCAAAGGACGGCTACCAAGTGATCAGAGGGCTGGAGCACATCTTCTATGAGAAAAGGCTGAGAGAATTGGGGTTGTTCAGCCTCAAGAAAAGAAGGCTCCAGAGGCCTTTCAGTACATGAAGAAGAGCTACAAGAAGTCTGGGGACAGACATTTTATCAGGACCTGTTGCAACAGGACAAGGGTAATGGTTTTGCACTAAAGAACGGTCAATCTAGATTGGATATAAGGAAGAAAGTTTTTACAATGAGTGTGGTGAAACATGGAACAGGCTGCCCAGAAAGGTAGTAGATGATCCATCATTTAGGTATATTCAAGGTTGGGAGAACAAGGCTTTGAGCAACCTGATCTAATTGAAGATCCATGGCAGGAGGACTAGATGACCTTTAAAGATCCCTTTCAACCCAATCTATTATATGATTGGATATGAGCCTAGGACTGTATCAAGTATATTCACAGAGTTCAATTAAATTTGTACTACTATCATATCATTAATTTCCAATGTAACTTTTAATGTGGACAGTGAATATTATACACTAAACATGGCTATTACCATTATTGTACAGCAGGTAGAACACAAAAAATAAAGATTAAACATGCATTAATTTTTCATGCTGTAGTTGTCATTTTTATTGAATCCATTTTCATTCTGGGATAGAATAATGGTATTAGTAACTTGGAAATGTGATTTATATACAATCATAAGACATACTCCCTGAAGCTTATGACATTACTGCATTAAGCTTGTAGTGTTATTTACTGGAACTGAACTGCTGCTCAGTTTGGGTGTTACTCCAGTAATTCTTTTTGTGCACAACATGAACATTTATAACCAGCATATATGATTCACAAAACAATAGCCAGAGAAGCGAATTTGGCACTGAATGTTGAAGAAAGCACCTGTCTGACATCAAAAGACATCAGGAAGACAGGAACAAAATTCTGAGGACAAAAAGTAGGGAATTTACTCTTATCCCAGAGGTGCCTTTCCCTGTGCCTAAACTCTGTCCTCCTTCCGGTTTACAAAACTCCACACAGACTCAACTACAGATTCACCTTGGTGTTCTCACCAGATGTTCTGCAAGGACATCTTGCATCAGGAATACAGCCTAGCCAACAGAGCTACAAAACAAAGAAATGATCTTCTCTAGGGAAACCTGCCTTTCTATTTTAGTAACTGCCACTGTAATCATATTTTACAATGCTCTAATTTTAGAGTATTTATTTTTAGACTTTAGTCATTAAATACCTCATCCCCCTCCTTAAGAATAAAGAACCTTTTATTTTGTCTGGTTATTATTCTACCATGTCTGATGGTAAAATAATTAAGACATGTCTTAATTATTTAAGCAGTTAAAAGCTACTCTTTTCCAAAACAGTTCTCTATGTAAGAACAGCTTGATGAAAGCATATGGCCTAATTTCAGCATTGGTATGAGAATCAGCTAGTTTATGCTGAGAATGTTGCTCTAGCTTATCATTTGCAAAGTTTTTAAAACTTACAGAAAGATCTATTATTCCTTAGTGAATGTGAACAAATATCTACATGTAGTTTTTCACTTTTGTTGTTGTTAAACATGTCCTTGGGAAGGAGTCCAAGATTTTTCAGGGTAAATATGTTTATCTTGCACAAAAACATCCCCAGTGTCACCCAGCAAAAGCCGAGCCTTTATAACTTCATTCTATTTCTCTGGGTCATATCTTTAATGCTTTCCTAAAATTACTATATTTCAGCTATGTTGGAAACAAACATTACTCTTAGCTTTAGACTGAGAGTAACTTTCTTCAGCATTCATTTATATCACAATAATGAATTTTTTTTTCAAACAGGTGTTTAATTCTTAGAACAAATGTAACCATTTTGTACACAAGAATTCAAGTCAATCTTGCTTCATTTACTTCACCCAATTAATTCTGATATTTCCAATACTACAAAAACATAAAACTGAATCTTGCCTGCAAAATATGTAAGTAAAACTTGAAAGTCTATGCTAGCTAATAAGCTTTGATGAAATAATAGCTCTTTTGCAATATTTTATCCTGAATCTCTTAAGTGCTTATGATACTGCTTCATGTGCTCTACCATTTAGTTTTTCAATTTTATGTTAAAGCAAAATAAAATACTTTTTCTGAGCATGGACATGCTAGATATTCCGTACTGAAAATCAAGACACATTAAAAAAAATCATCAGCCAATTCAAATCTTTACTTAAGGAAAATTATTTTTCCTTGTATCTTCAATAGAGCAGCAAGCCTCTGGAAAAACAGATGTTTTTTAGAAATGCAAGTGTAATTTGAGATACTTGCTTGGAAATACACAGTACTGTTTAGATTCCTTGACTGGTTGCATTTTAATATTGTTCTTGGTATTCTCAATTACTATTTTTGTAAAAGATATTAGTGATATTATCACTGTATTTTCAAAAATAATTTGTAATATGTATACAGTTTTAGAGATGCCAGCTATTTTGCAGTGTTACCCGCAATAATCTAATGCATTAGAAAATGGAAATCTACCATGATTTATGTAAAAGGTTTAAACCTGAGAATGGAAAGATCTGAAAGGTCTTCAAAAATAGGTTGACAAAGTGATATTATCCTAAATTATTTTCAAAAAGAAGTTAGAGACACTAAAGGGGTAATTAAATTTAATTTCAAAGGTACTTCGAGGAAAATAAAAATTATGAAGTACTGGTTTAAAGATATGCTGCAACAAAATTTTGCTTGCAAAAGTAGTCTCAAGATTGGTGTGGATGTAGAAAGACTGAGAAAGTCTGCGTGTGGAGACAACAGCATGAACACAGAGCAGGGAAAGGGCTCGTTATCAGTCCCCGTTAATGACAATCCAGACTATCACGTCAGTAAGACCCCAATACATCTGGGCAAGTTACACAAGGACATCTGGAGACAAAACAGTGATGGCCCCAGCATAGATGAAGCACCAAACTGGTACAAAAAGGCATAACCAGAAGCTGTGCATGATTCCTAGCCTAAGAGAACACAGAAGAAGCTTGAAGGACTTCATAGTTGGCAGCTTCAGACCTCTGCACTGCTGGGCCCAGCATCTGTTCACAAGCACCACAGTGCTGAGATATCAGGTGCATGGCTTGAAATCCTCTGGCCCAGTGCCTGGCTGCTGAGCAGACTTCTTAGAAACACATAACTCTTGGTGAGTAAGATGTCAGGCTGTGAGAGTGTAAGAAAAATCTGCCTTATTTCAGTTTCTATTTTAAATAAAATCATATTCTTCTTCCATTAAGTCTCTAACTGATGCAGTGTTGAAGCAGTATTTCCTACAGCAGGGTCAGCAGATTGATTTGGAAAGAGTAGACAAGCTTTTGATTTCAAATCTCTGTCAAAGAGCTTTTAAGTAGCATGCAAATTTTTAACTAGCAGTTCAAACAATGAGAACAGAAATACTGTGCTTCCTCAGTTTCATGCCTTGTATGAAAGAAACTGTCCTGGTTCTGGACGATAT
>VYZS01018693.1:0-10791 GCA_013400695.1 Neodrepanis coruscans | reverse complement strand
ACACTGCATAAAGATATCATGAAGTGCCAGTTCGAATACTGCAGTGCTCAGCTCTATTAACAGAGTTCTCATGCCTCTTTCATCCGGGTCTGTTTTCGCCTCCCCCCCCACCTTTTTTTTTTCTTTCTCATTGCAGCTCACAACTCGTGTTCCTCACCTCCCTCCTCTTGCAGCGAGTCTTGAAGATGCGAGAGGAGGTGATGGGGGAGGAAATGGGAGGGGTAGGGAAGCCCTTCATTTCCAGGGCTACTCAGTTCGGCTATGGGATGAAAAGGGGGGAGAAAAGAGGTTTTTCAGCTCTGCGCAGGAACTAGCATCTAAATGTTAGCATTAAATTAACATCTCAATAAAAACTATTAGGTACTCAAAGCTTTCCCTGAGCTGCATAGAAGCAAGTGTAGTCCTAGAGTCCCAGCCCAGGGTCAGTCTTGGCTCTGCTGTCTCAGGGCAAGGGGCCGTCCTCATTAACTTTGGGGAGAGTTTATAGTACTTTTCAGGTGTTTCAGTGTTTTTCACTCAGTACAGAGCGGCCGCGGCCAGTACTGGGACCGGGAGGAGAGCAGTCAAGATGGGGCGCTTGGGATGCTGCCAACAAGCAGAGCCTGCCCCGCATCCGCTGTCCCTGCACACCCGCAGTACATACACACACACACACACACACACACACACACACACACACACACACAGCCACACACGCAGCATTCATTAGCGGTCCCATGCTTGGGCATGGCTGCAGGGCCAAGACGGGAGCAGCCGCTGTGCGGCGGGTGGCAAGAAAGAGGAACCAGTTGTGTGGCACCCAGCTGTGGCCCAGGAATGGTGGCAGCAGGAGTGGTGGGGGCTCAGAGGAGGAGGATCAGGAAAACACACCAGCACAAGGGCTATTAGAACTGTTGTAGAGAAGCACAAAGAGTGTTACCCCAGCCAGAATGTTAGCCCCGTCTTCTTTATAGTTTAGGCCTTGCTGAAATGTCTGAATCTAGGGTGATTAGTTTGGTAAGGAATGAGCTACTGAAAAAGTGTAATAACCTGATGCAAGTAGCTTATTTTGGGCTCTTAAAGGCCTGTTTTCCACGATATCTATTATAGGGTTTTATCTCAGAGTAATGGAGCAGAAGAAATTAGATAGTAAATATCTATTAGTAGAAACTACTCACTGTTATAGGTTCCTCTGAAATATTTAAGAGTCTGTTACATTTCAGTTTGACATAAATTCATATATTTTATATTGTAATTAATCTATAATCCAAGCATGTCTGAGTCAACAACCATGATGAATCTTCAAATGAGAGACCAATGCCTTTTTTTTTGCTCAAGACATAATGATCAGGCTCTACAATTAGAGGCTCTAGTTCATTTTCCAAATTGTTGGGTATTCCAGTGACATATTCTCTCCAACTTTTATCTTCTAACGGTAGTCTGCATGTCAGACAAACCAAAAGACCAAAAAGGGCTGCCAGTATGTTGCTCACTATCTTCCAAATGAATTAAGTTTATATAAACTTTTTATCTTTGCTACAATATTATTTTTTAATTTATGAATAAGATTTAAATTAATTGAAACCTTAACCATGCCTTTTTTTTTTTCTTTTTGAACTGTAGAACCCAGAAAACTCTGTGAACTCACAGAATAGCACTTTGAAGCCAAGTGCACAGGTAACTTTAGAATAAGTAGGCACTAAACACATCAATTAGAATGGGATGTCAGTGAGAAAAAATCTTTGAGGCATGGGTATAAAATGTTCACAAGAACTCATTGCTAATTAGACTCATTTCTAAAATAGGTATGAAAACATATGATCAGCCGTTTCATATTTCACTACAGAGGAATGAACTTATTCTGCAAATAAACAGACTTGAAGTTATACCTATGTAACATCTATGACAGTACTACATTCAGAAGTATAATACAACTGGAATCTATTTGCAATAACTGGAAAGTAAGCAGTAGGTATATCACATAAAATTAAGATTACAATTATGGATCCTCTCATGAGTTACTGAAAGTTGATTCTTTCTTTTTTTGTTTCTGGTGGGAGAAAATGAATCCAGGATTGTGACACTGAAGAATTAAGTATTTTATTAGCTGTTGCTCTGTGGGCTTATTACCAAACTGCAAGGAAAGCTTAATAGTGATAATGCCAAATGCTGTGTGTGTAAAGCATCCAGTCATCACACAGTTTGTTCAGAAAACTGCAAGACATGAGGTGGTGCATGACAATGAAAATTCACATTTTGCTCAGCAAAAATATTCTTGGTTTTTGGTAATGTGTCAAATTCATCAGTGTAACAGATCATAATCAAATATAGAAATAAAAGTGCTAGTTCCTTCTTTCTCACCATCATCCCCCTAATTCCTTAAACTACCAAATTCCTTTCAATACCGTCTTAGAACAGCAGCAACAAAACATTCACAATAGCAATTTTTGAAAAATATATATTTTAACTCACAGTAGTGCACCGATTAGTTTAATGACTTAAAGAGCTTTTCCCTAAAAAAACTCTTTAGAGGTTTTCTCCATATTATAACTTGAGACACTAAAAAAGGGAAACACTGTACTTTGTGCCAAATGTATAAATCGCAATTCATATGTTTCTGGAGATTTGTAACCATTAATCTTGTCAATTATAGGGCAACTCGATTCTGGAGAGTGAGAGAATCTCATGAGTCTTTCAAGGATGTGCAAAATTCCCATCAGCAGACTAGACAACTCGTCCCATTTTCACCTTTTATTTCAGGATGATCTAGATGTTCTTTATAATGCAAGAATGAGCAAACTTACAAGTCTGCTTAATCAGGCTGATTGTTTTGTCCATCTAATTACCTCTTTGAGTTTAGAAATAATTAATAGAATTAAAATATTTCAACTAATGTAGCCCAGTTTTCTCACAGAAAGCAAGTACTGACCATTAATAAAAGAGAAATAAATCTTTATTTCAGAAAGTTTACTCTTTCTCTCTCTTTTTTTTTTCTTTAACCTGAACTGATTTTTCAATAGTACTAAAATCAATGTGTAAGGGTTTTCTGTAAAAAATTAGCTTATCAATGGGTTTTGCTCATGCTTCCTTTTTGTGTCAACAGATACACTGTTTTTAGTATTTCTCATGATAGCATAATCCACTTGACATCGGAGAAGAGGAGTTGTAAAGGAAACTGTAACCTCTGATCACTTCTTTCAAAAGAGAGCATTTGTTTGCATAATATTAAAATAGATTTTACTCACAGTTAAGAAATTTCACTGTTGTTGGCATAACATTCATACTTTTCTGCACAAACAGGACAAACATACAGTATAGAAAGAAGAAACCTCCAGCAAGATTTCTTTAGGTGTTCGATTTTGCACAATTGAATTAATAATGATTTCTTTATTTAAAAAAAAAAAAAAAGGGGAAGAAAGAGGCTTGCAACAGAAATTGCATGTTAGACATTCATTTAGTGCCTCTAAGTTTGTACAACCACAAGAAGTAAAGTAGGTAGTGATTCACTTTATAAAGTACATGAAAATTTTCAGAAATAAAATCATCAATAACTTTGAAAAGATCTAGAAAATATTTGGTTACAGCTGTAAGAGAAGGAAATTTTTTATAATAGAACTTCCATTTTGCATCTAAAGTCCAGGACAAAAAAGGTGAGATAGATATAGTTCAATGTCAATCTACCTATTTGAAATTATAAAAATGTGGATATTTTGCTCAAACCTAAATTAGTTTGGGTTACATGACATAAGAATACTTGAGAAAGTGGATTTTCAGTATCAATGAAGCAATTGATAATAAGAAAGATATTGGAAAACTTATAAAGAAGAATTTCAATTTCAAAAGAGTTTGAAGATGGAACAAAATGGTACATTTTTAAAAGTCTAGACACTGTTCCAAAATTTTAATTTAAGAGTTATGTGATATATACCTTACAATTTCATTACCAAAAATTAGAGTGAAAGACAACCAATATGTTCTGCTCAGAGTCTGACAGAACGTAGAACCTGACCTATCTTAGTTTGTGCCCAGAAAACTCTATACAAGACAACTGTTGCAACAATACCTCTTTGTCTCAACTTCCATGAATATAATTTTACATGAGGCCCATTGCCCTATTATATAAAAACTGAAAATTTTAGAGAACCTATTGACTCCTGCACTATGAAATAAAATGACAAGTCTTAAATACAAAGAGAAATGTATTCCTCAACACAAGAACAACCATCCTGCTACTGTATAATTTTTAAATTGTATATTTTGGATGTTCATATATGTTATATGTGTAATAAGAGACTAAGAGGAGATGAAGACTTTTCATACCTAGTATTCAGAAGTAATTATATATTTGGTTTTTATGAACTTCATTAAACAATGCTTCTCATAACACTAAGTTATTGTATTTTCATTATTTTAACTACTGAATACGTTAAATGAGAAAAAAAATATTTTTCTAACGAAAAATTCAAAAAATTTTGCTACAAGCTTCTGTAGTTTGTCTAGAAACAGACTTGTTCTTAAAAATATACAACAAAAGAAATGAGAAGTTTCATGAAACTACTGGAACTTTTTTCTTCCTCACAACCCTTCACTTAACTATTCTAAGTTTTGTGTGGTCCCACAAATGCTACTTGAATATCCCAAATCCTCATGTTCCTTTATTTTTCCCCTTCTTAGCAGTTACAAAGTCCAAGTTGCCCTCTCCAAAGCTGCGTTCTGAGTTTGTTAATGGACTATCAGCTGGAATGATAGTGATAGTGACTGGAGACTTTTAGTCTTTGATCATGTATCCTTTATTCCTGCTCTACTAGGTTTATGTCTCTATGTGGTTTTGGTTATCACCTCCCTCTTTATTTATTGTCTTTTGTACTGAAAAAGTCCTTGATTGGATAGACTTAATGAAGAAGCAGCTTCCCCTTACATCCTGTTCTTCTCCCCATGAACAGATTATTATCAGATGTACAGATTTATTTTCTCTTTAATTTTTTAGAACTTTGCTTTACATTCTGTTCATATATTTTTGTGACCATCACAGTTAAAACAGAAAGGTAGTTTGATTAATGACCCCTACGTATGATGTTTAATTCATGTTCACACTTATGTATCAATTGGAGAAGCATTTGGATCACACTCTCAAATGGTCTTCCAGCTTTAATTATGTGCAGCTTAAGTAAATTTAGTTATTTACTTTTAAACACATGCATACACATCTGCGTAAACACTGAAAAATCTTTCAAGTCAGTTCTATAGTAGAGGGCACAGCAAACTTCAGAGGTGTGCTATTGACACAAATTGTCAACTCGTTGGCAACACATTCACAACAAAGGAAGAGAGTAGCTTGAAAGAGGTTACCCGTCCTCCACTAAGAATGGCTATCAACCAACCTTATTTTGACAGAAGCTTATTTGGTTTTAATTTTTTCCTGTAATTTTTCTTTCTTGAAATAAACAAAAGGTAAAAATTTAGATAAAAGGAGTAAGTCCCAAAGATGGCTATCTGGCTAAGATTCTGAGAATTTAAATACCTCAAAACAGATGCATTAATAGACAGATCTAGGCCAATTTCTAATACATGAAAATATAGGTGCTATACAATTCTTATGGGTTCTCTTAACATACTTTACTATTCAAAATATTCAAATTATTATCTTAACAATTCAAAATACTCTACAGAACATTTGACAACATAACTCTTCTAGAAAGGTTTAGGAAAAAAAAAGGGTCATTAAATTTGTTACCTTTAGGATCACTGTAAATGCAGGAAGTGAACCAAAATTTGAGATTCTATCTGTATGTCTTCATATTTATTAAATAATTTATTTTACTTAATATCATGAGCAAAAGGTTTGGTTTTTTTTAATTGCTATTCTACTTATTAATATCCATGAATTTGTCTCTGAAAAGCATAATTAAAAATCACAGGGAGAAATAAGAAACAAATAAAAGAACATCAAAAAAAGATCCTGTTCTGAAATAAAGCAACTAAAGAATTTAATAAAATTTTGATGCTTTTATTGTGAGATGTCAGATTCTACTAACATATAGAAAGATGAACTAGTCTTTGGTAACAGAGAAATTTTACCATTTTAAACAAAATAACTTAGGAATTTGGTTTTAACTATTTTTCCAATTATTAAACCAGAACAGTTACTTTAACAGATTAATTTATATCAATATTTTCCTGCCACTCACCAAAAAATGACTACATAAAAGTATTTCATATTATTTTCTACCTTCTCTATAACTTTTACAAAGGTCAAGTTGAGACTGTGAGAAATTCCCAAAGACAAATTGCCTAACACTGCAAACTACAGACCAAATTTCAGTTTCATTTTCACCATAGTAATGAAACGATAGCATTACTGGTTTAAAATGAAAATAAATTCAGGTATTCTGAAACTGCCATTATTTTGACAATCTTGTTATTTACAATTGTCCTGGTTTGGACTCTAGGGGGCATAATAGTTAAGAGAAAACACAATAGAAAATCAAGAAAAAACCCAACAATTTTGTTTTACACACACAGAGAAACTGACAATAAAACACAAAGACAGACAAACTGAGCCCCTTCGAGGCTGGTGGCAGGTGTGAGGGAGGAAGCTAGGATGATGCTGGGTCCTCGCCGAGGTTTCCTGAAAAACAGAAACAATAAAAGGAAACCAGGGGGACCCNCCGCCAACAACTCTGTTCGGCACCTCATTTCACGTGTATGGGAAACCCACTGCGCATGCGCACAGCACCAGGAACAGCCAAGCCAAAAAACTTGTCGGTGCTCGGCAGTGGTGCCCCGCCACCACCGGCAACCAGGTTGGCTCCGCACCTGCCGTGCTGCCACCACACCAACCAGCAGGGAAGGCGATGGGCGAACGCAGGCAGCAGCACCCCCTTTGCTGCTGCCAGCATCCGGGGCAGCACCATGGCCACAACGCCGTGCCGCCACTACAGCGGCAGACTGGCAGGGGAGGAGGTGGGTGCCTCCACCGGCCTGAGAGATGGAACAGTGGCACCCCCTGCCCCGGCACGGGCCGGCACAGGAGGCGGCGGGTGCTCCCATCACTGTTGCCAGGCCAGCTCATCCCCCCTCCCCCTTCCTGAAAACCCCTAAAAACCCTGAAAAAAAACCCCAAAACCCAGTCCCGTAGAAGAGGGGGAAAAATGGAGAAAAGGGAAAATGTTTTAACTTTCAGAAACTTCGTTTCACCCCATAACAACCATATGTTTCTTATTGTCTTTGGTTAGATCACAAAGAAAATAGAATTTATGGGCATTTTTCTATTTTATTAGAGGGGCTTTTTTTTTTATTTTAAAGTTCTGAGAAAGTATGAAGCACATTTTTCATAAAAAATAATCTTTAATTGCAAAAGACAATTTATAGAAAGTTTCCACATCATAGAATAACACAAGATTTCATTACAAATTGTGGGGTTTTTTTTTTGCTTTGGATCTTGTTTGTTAAAAAAAAAAATAAATTGCAGTTTGACTTAGACTCAGGTACTTCAGTTTCTCTGAAATTGTGAGCTTCTCTTATAAGCAGGATGGAAATCTCCTCTCAAAATTTTGACTATTAAAAATGCAAAATTTTCTAGAGGACATATAATCACCAAGCCAGAAATCAACCTGATAAATAAGTGGCCAAATGTCAAAGTCCAAATGAAGCGTTTTTCTTTAATTTTAGATTGCTTAGATGTTGTAGAATAATTTTAAAGAAAGACAGATTATGCTAATAATGTTTATAGATAATTCTAAGATTAGAATTGGAAGGAATATTATGTCATGACATTATGTAAACTTGCAAAGATAGATAACTAGCAAAAGAGACTAGGCTTTCTGTATTTCTTGTTTTGTTCTTATTCCACTCAAGAAATACTATTAGATTTCAGGTTCACAAACCAGGTCTGAAATCTCCAATTTTTCCAGTCCTTCTGACTGTAACAAAATTGCCTCCAGAACTCTGTAATATTAGGTGTTAATTATGTGCTGCAATGCATTACATACTCTGAAAAGTAATATTGCCTTTGTCATTTGTGACTGATTACCCAATTCGTCCTATGCTTGGAAGAAGTTATTTCCTGAAATTTGCTTTGTGATTCAGCTCATGTGTCTGTTCATTAGTTTCTTTCAAGCTGCATCATTTTGCATACTTTATCACACAGACAACAGAAATGTAATGCTAGGAAATGTGTTTACTGAAACACTCTTGGTAAGCCCTGCAGTATTCCCACAGAGTGCAATACTGTATCTATATGTTAACTACAAGCTTTTCCTTGGCAACAGCTGCTGTGAAGTAGTGAGCACCATATTCTGAGTCCTGTTCAATGAGCAAAACATATTTTGTTTTATCCTCAGAATTAGTAAGTTTTTGGTCATTCCTTCAATAGACAATATCAGTCTACCAGTCTACATGTACACCAGTGTAAATGTTTGCCTTGAGCTCCTGCAGGGGGTTTAACAAAGTAATTTTTCAATCATAGCGATCAAAAGTAACTCATACCCTGTCTGTAAGTAAATGTGCATGTGTTTTACCTCTGCACTGAGTTTCCAGCTATTGTACGTTAATCACTTCAAGTCTAGCAATTGTTTTATTCCTGTTTACTCCTTCAGACTTATCTTAGCAAGAAAACTCTAGAGACATTATTTGAACTTAGACACTAGTTTTTCTGCCGTGAAATCCAAATATGTGCTCTTTGAGATAATGTTACTATTATTATTTTTACTCCTTTAGTATAAAAAGCTGAGGCTAAACAACTGCTAGGCACTAACAGAAACGGACAAGAAGTTTAGAGGATCATCTGGGAACACCTGCACTATTTGAAACACTAAAAAAATTAGCTGAGGATTTTTGGTAAGAAAACAGCAGACACACGGAATAAAATTTAGGGAAATAACTCCATGATACATGGAGGCCTCATCAAAAGACAGGGTGAGTTACTCTCTTTTGAAATATTGTTTTCACTCCATTACAGGAGAGGCAATGGTGGCATCTGAGTGTAGGTTGTAGACACTTATTTTGAGGAAACTGAAGCTCCTTATAAAACCAAAAGCTAAAACTAGTTTCATAACTGAAATTCTTTTCTATGGAATTGGACAACAAAATTCTTGAGTAATGATGAAAATCTTCGATTACCTCTACTCTGAAGCTTTGCTTTTATAAACCAGTCAGGGTTGCATAACTTCTAACTACTTCTCTTTGAATAATTAATAAGTTTAAAACAAAGAAAATGAAATAGGTGTGAATACTTATACAAAATCCGATGTACCCTTAGCAATTAGTCAAAAATTTAGTAACGTCTCACAGTACTGTCTACTCAGTAATACATGCTACCACAGTGGCATCTGGGTTGTTTTTTTTTTGTTGTTGTTGTTGTTTTTTTTAATTAGAAAGCATTTAGCTCATTTATTCTGAGGTTTAGTTATAAATATCACCCCTAATGAAGAAGACAGATATTGTATCTATCTGCAGTATAATAGTCTACTTAACTGTATTACCAACCCCACATATTATAATAATGTTCTCCATAGCTCCTGCGAGGCAAATTCTCATACAAATGTTCTATTCAAATCAGTGAGATATCGAAAACATAGAAGGAACATCAACATGTGGATGGCTAACTTCTAGGGCTACTCAACAGCAGAATTTCTGCAAATTTTGAAGCAACACTCAGTACCAAATCTTGGCATGGAACAAGAAGCTCAGGGTGCTTATAAGTTCTCTTTCCACTGACAGGTTTGCTGTGTGGACCATAGCAACAAACAGCAACTTCACAGTTATACTAATTATACTTATTCCTAATTAAATCTGGGGATGCATGAATTCAATATTGGCCTACAACATACAATTGTGAAAGGACTGCCTACATGCTGTTTGTGATTGGCTAGATATAGGCTGAATAAAAATTCTGCTCACATAAATAAACCACATTATACTAAGGATATCTTAGGCTAATGTATTTGCCATTTGTACCTGCTAGAAATTAACTGTTAAACACGACAATTCAATGCAAAATTTGTTTACTTGACCGTCAATACCTTTCAACTGAAAAGATCATAAATACTCTCACTTACTGAAGATTACTGAAGACTGAAGGCTTCTAAATGTGTTTTCTCTGTGGCAGAATATGTAAATATGTTTGTGAAACTATTGTTGCCTGCTGGAATCAAGAAGTGAGACAAACACGCAGTGAAGGGAGAGGGCAGGAAATTCATAACAATCTCTCCATTTTTATAACCCCACTCATCACACACTACACAACTAAATCACACCTTACTACTGTGCCCCTCAAACACCCAACAGAATGGTCCCTTATTACCTATCCCCACCCCAGTCCAGCCCCTACCAGGCCTGGAAGCCTAACTCTTATGTTTTGACTTGCTACCCCCCTTATCTATACAGAAGAATGCAAATATGTGAAGGACAGGACATTCTCTGCCCTTAATATTCTAAGCTGTCCAGCCACCCAGCCACAGCAAATTCTCAGATCTTAAGCATACCCCTTAAGGCATCACTGTTTTTAACATTCAGGTTTTTTATCAGTTTGGGTAGGCTCCTACATGGTGGTGTAATGTCATTTAACTCCAGTAACACTGGTAATATCGGCCAAACACCTGATTGTTTGGTCATACCACTAGTAATCTGGTTACTATTGCACCTGATTCCACAATGGTGTCATACAGGCAAATGAATACCTAGCCTATAATAGTCATCCAGGTACAGATCTGTTATGGTTTCAGAACCAAAACGAGGGTTGAGGTGTTGAATCTTTCATTTTTTGCTTCATTTCTTAACTTTCCCTTTCCTTTGTTTTTTGCCCCCAGGAGC
>VYZS01018688.1:51685-63340 GCA_013400695.1 Neodrepanis coruscans | reverse complement strand
GCAGTCGTGAGGAAGGTGGAATTCCCATAGGTCCATGGATGGAGGAGTTTCTAGTGTGTGATGAAGCAAGTTGTGGCTGTGGCTGTCACTTTTTAAATGGCTTGTTTTATTCTTCTGTTTGTTCTTCTGTCTGTTCTTAAAGAAGACATGGAGGTGGGGAAGGAGTGAGGACAGCTTTGTATTCTTCCTTTATTTGTCAGCTCATGTCTTTCTAAAAATGTCAGACTTTTAATTTTAATGTTTCAGTATTGCAGAAGAAGTTTTATCATGATCAATTTTTTTGTGCAGGGTTTCCCCTAGAGTTTGCATCACCTCATTTTGAATTAAAATTGTAATTTTCTTAAGGCAGTAAAGAAATAGTGAGGTCCAGAATTCCAGCTGTGGTAAATCTGTACAGCTCCCTCAGTGAGGAGCAGCCACACGCTGAGCTGTTACTGTGGAGGGTGCACATGCATCCATGTCCTGCCAGACTATAAAGCCAGCCGTAATTTTCCAATCCTAGAACACTGAATCAATGCTTGGAAGTGACGTAAAGCACAGGAAAGTAAAAACCTCCCTTCCACTCAAGGTATTTGTAGGAGTTCCCCACAGCTCTTGAGGACTCCAGGGAATGTCTCTTGGCTTAGTGCTCCTTCACTCTCAGGCTTTCCTGAAAATTTCCAGCGTTTCCATCTTCTTCTGTCCAAAATCAGCATTGCTGCACTTCGCACTCAGCTTTTTTGAAGGGAAGCCCAGTTGCTTATGGTCCATCACCAGTGGCTGTCTCAGCCTAGAAGCCTTTTCCCCTCATGATTGTATAAATCTGTGGTTGCACTCACAGCGAGGCCACTTCCACCCCTGAACTTAATGGCATCACTTTACACGCAAGTATCAATTTCTATGTTACTGGTGTCAGTTTTCCTTATGTTAAAGAAATGTTAAACACCATTAACATAATCATACATGTCACTGGCAGCGAACATACCTTCAGAGGTGCCTCAGCCAAGTGCAATGTGAGCTGCCCTCCAGCTACGCAGAACAAAAGGTTGTGTGTTAACAATATTAATGGCTGCACAAAACCAGTGCGGATGAAATCAGGCTTACTTTTAATCAGTCTTCAGGGGTTTCATGTGCTGAGGCTATTTGTTTATAGCAGAGGCCAGGTTGTGCCAGAATCTATTAAGCACTGGAAAACTGATCAGTCCATTTTTTTCTTATTCCTAATGTGAAAAAAGGAGACACTCCATGACAGGGAAACAAGCTGAAATGATACTTTGCAGCGCATCTCTTAACTCTGAGTGAGGCTGGGATGCAGCGATAAACACTGTGATGAATGTGTAAAGGATCCTTTTAGCATCATTGATTCTACTTACATCTGTAAACATCAAAGCTAAATGTGTCTATGGTGCTCTAGGGGAGTGCTCTTCCTCTTCAGGGGGCTGTGTGTCTCATGAGGGTGAGAAAGGGATTTTCAGGTAAATCAAGCATCTGGTGATTTGCTTCTGGGTTCTCTATAGGTAAAATATTAGTCATTGACCATTTATTCAGTGAAACACTTTTGTGGTTCGATAGAAAGTTTCATTCATTAGAAAGGTTTTCTTCTTGCTGTTCTGTGATTATTAGAAGTGTCATTTACTATGTATCAGCTAAAATCTGCTTTACTGCAATACTTTATGGTATGAGGATATCTTTTAAAGATTATTTTTATTATACAGATCCATGGAGAAGTTTAAAAATGAGAACTTTATTATTGTAACACTGCAAGAATCTTCATGCTTCTGTTCTTGCAAAACAAACAAAAATCACATTTAAATTTGCAAGTGTACCAGTCCAAGTTGAAGTTTCATGTTGTACTTTTTCAAAACTAGACATTTTCAAGATCTATATTCCATATACTTCCATTTATTTGTAAATAAAATGCTGTACAGAGAACATAACTATAATATATGCTTCCAGACATTCTCTATAAAAGCAAGAAGGAATATCAAAACACTGTGTGTTGGGTTTTATCTTCTTGTTTTATTTTGTTTGTTTGTTGTTCAGCTTTTTTAAGCTAGTAGTTCTGCAGTCTTATCTGCCTGGGCTCAGTACCAGAGGAACTCATTGAAATTTTAGGCCTGGTTTATACAGTGCATATTAAATATATGTTCCTAAAATCACTGAATATTAAGAAAAAGCAGGCATAACAATGCACATAATTGATTACACTTTCCAGCTGACAGCAAATACTGCCTTTCAGAATTATGCCTCCTTCATGTGCCTTCATGTAGTACTCTGAAAAAAACCAAGATTTTCACTCCAAGGACACACACATGTATTCCTTCTTTAGCAAGAGTAAGGATGCAAAGGACCAGTTTACAGATGCAGGAATGAGCTGAGATCTACCTCTCTTTGAGGTCTTTGTCTAGACTACATTGATCAGGCTATTACCTTCTTCCTTCCTCTTCCGTCCTGCCTGAAATAAATAAATAAATAAGTATAGTGAAGTTAAGTGACAAATTAGAGTCAGAGAAGGTGGGAACCAAAGTTCTGCTGTCAGCCAACTTCAAAGGATGAGGTGGTTTTTTTTCTCCTTCTGCAACACAGAATCGTCTGGATATGGGCTCCAACTGTTCTTCTCTGTAGTCATGTTTTCATGCTGGTTTAAGATTACTTCTGTGTTTTTTCTCTTCCCTTCGTACCTATATACAGAGTCTTGGCCAGGACTACATGGTGAGCATTAGTGTTTCAGCAGGAGACAGTGAGTGGCGAGGCACATGTGCTACCTGTACCATATGGTACCCCCATCTCTGCTCTGCGGGGGTGCTTCAGAGAACATCGGGGGGCTGAGAGTCTTGGAGAGAAAGATCTAGGGATTTTTTTTGAGAAATAAATTGCATTCCTTTAACAAGTGATCAGATATTCAGGGAGAAAAATGTCTTGTAAGTC
Organism: Neodrepanis coruscans; assembly: GCA_013400695.1. Classification (NCBI taxonomy): domain Eukaryota; kingdom Metazoa; phylum Chordata; class Aves; order Passeriformes; family Philepittidae; genus Neodrepanis; species Neodrepanis coruscans. The sequence goes on along the minus strand of VYZS01018688.1, from coordinate 60,433 downwards.
ATCTCATCCTTCTTCAAATGATTTTTAAGAAATACTAAGTTAAATCCTAGCAATGCACTATGCTGTCTTTCAGGAGTCAAATAGGACATCAAAGAAAGGACTTTCATTTTCACCTCTTCAAGGTGATGAATTGGACCTTTTTTTTCCCTAATGTCCAACATCCTGATGTCGTCAAGAACAATGAATAACTCCTATTGACTATAATAGGGAATGGTTTGGCTTTTTATTGGAGCTAAATTCCAATTAAGCCTGAAAAATGGTTTTTCAGCCAACTGTACCTTGCCCTGCCAGTGTGCACACCTATGCATATCTTTGCGTTGTGCATACTCAATGTCCTGTTCCTGCTGGAATTTTCACCTGTGCTCTGGGCATCCAGAGATCTTGCTGAAAAGGTGAGGGAAGGTGAGGATGCTCACACTCTGGAGAGGTGCCAGCTGATCACCGGGGAGGCACTGGGGGTTCAGCATCCTTCACCTCTCCTGCAGTCACATCAGAAGTGCTTCCTGTCCACTCCTCGGGACTAAAGCTGTCCCCCACCATCCTTGGGTGGATGTGCCTCATGTTTCCCAGACCATATACTGCCCTCAGTGTACTGCCCTGCCTCCTTGCATATGTATGTGAGCAGCAGCTGAAGCTTTGATGGCAGCATAGGCTGCCTGCCCTTACCGTGGATCATACTTCCATATGGGATAAGGGACAGTGATGTGCCGAGCTTATTAAATACTCTATAATGCAATCCTGAAGTGACCTCAATCCTGCCTCCTGCTTCCTCTCACCTTTCAGGCAAGAGAGGTAATGAGTGAGCAGAGATGAACGAAGGGGCAGTACCAAACCTCCCTATTCAGGCAGGAGCAAATTAAAGATAACAATGTATTGCTGAGGCTGGAAATTGCCGGCAGGCGGGGGAACAGCTTTACCTTTCCGGGTTGCCGAAGGCACTGCTCACTCCCTACCCATCCAGTTCATAGGTTTTATGTTTCATTTCTTTCTCCATATTTCAAATGAATTTACAGCCCGTTCCAAGAGCTTTCCACACTTCAGTCTTACCTTTGTTGAGATGTTTCTTACTTCCTACAGACAAATTTGGATGGTGGTCATGATTAAAGCTTCATTTGCTTTTGGGTATTGCCACCCTTGCAACATTAGGAAGGTGGGAATAGCATTGGAAGCATAAGGTCTGTTTCTTTTCTTTATTATACTCCCCCCCACCCCTCCTTGTATTCTCTTCTCTCTTTTCTTAAGCCTCTGAGGAATTTCGGGAGTAAGCTCAAACTTTTCTTTCAGAGCCATAAAGCTCCTTTTCCCTTTTAGAAAAGGAAGAAGGTTTTATGGAGTTTTGTGTTTGTAGTTTGTGTGGTGGCTCCAGGAGCCTGATTTTAAGCCAGCTACACAACTGGGTGATGCGATGTCTCAATGTGTTTCTATCAACCCGTTTTTGAATAAAACCTGCCTTTATTTAAACATCAAATACCCTATCAGTGTTTACCTTTGGTTTGTTAGCTTACACTAACTCCTAGTTAAGTGCAAATGCTGATGTGAAGTAGGCAGCCATCAGGGATCAGCCAGATTGTTTGGAAAACTCCTCCAATTAACTGTGTTACTTTGTGAGGAGAGAGTTTAGATAACCAAGAGAAACTGTGTTTTATAGGATATATATGGGTGTATTTATTTATAGCACTCCTCCATATGCATATTGCTTCCTGTGTTGGAGGGGACAAAGAAGGACACTGTTAGTCCTAAAGATATATTGGAGTGCAAGAGGGAGAGGGAAGGGCTTAGTCCTTCTCTTTTTTGTGCAATGACAGAAAAATTAAATGGCTTTCATAAATGTTTCTTCGTGTTTGACCCTGTGGGTCTCATTCATGAGTGTATTTAAGAGGAACATGCCTCCAGTGTGCTGTGTCCGCCAGCTTTGCTCCAAGAATGGCACAGTGTGTGCTGTCTGCCACCTCATTAGAGCATTATTTCAGTGTGTGCATGTGTGGTTATTTCTATATGCATATTTTAAAATGGTTCATGATGGGGAAAGGAGGNAGGGGGGGGGGAAGGAAAAGGAAAGCTTTTTCCTTTAAAGTAAACCCTTTCTTAGGCTTAGCCTTTTTACCCAGATCCTAGCGCCCAACTTGGACGAAGGGAGAGGTCGGTCCAGTGAGCGTGTGCCCGCGCTGATGATTGTCAGGATCATGTGGTGTGTTCCGTGGGTGCTGTGAGAGCCGTGTTTATCCAGGGCCATGTGGAGGTGGGCGGGTGCCTACCCGGGGACAGGGGGACAGGAGAAGCTGGGCTCACACAACAGCCACGGTGTGAATAGCCCACATTGACTGAACTGTCTAACCGGACTAATTTGCTGTGCCTGTGGGCTTGATAAAAGAAGCAGCTGCTGGTAAGGGGTTGCTCAGATGCATGTAGATGAGGCTGTGGACTGCCAGAAGGATCCAAGCAGATTTTATTCTTCCTTGCTGCATTTCTTCAGGAATCCCTACCTCTGGCTCCTGTGAAGTTGCATTGATCAGGTAAACTATTTTAGTTCTTCCCTGCCTTTCGTGCTCGCTGGCCAGAGTGCCAGCCCGCGGGATGGAGAGCGGAATGAACGGGCTGTGCTGCAGGGGTGGCAGGAACAGCTCCCTTTAGAGCAGACACACATTTTCTCTGCTCCCTGCAAGCTGGCAGTCGTGAGGCTTTGAAAATTGTGCAGCCATGTTACACAGCCACAATTATTTCCCTTCCTCCCCCTCTCCTCCCCATTTAATTTTGCTGTGATCTAAATAAGGCTAAGTCTGGTATTTCTCGTTTGCATCTGTCGATGCACCAGCCAGCCATGTTTTTCATATGATTATGTGCTGTGCGGGTCTTGCTGGGAATGCAAAGATGTTCAGTGTCCTTTTGATGTCAAGCCCTTTACATCTTCTCTTGGGGGGGAAAAAAATCGGAAAATATCTGTAGCCTGCTGCATGGATTTTTGTGAGGACTGGGGAGGCGGGCTAGAGGCTCGTTTGGAAGCAGGGAGAAGATGAGAGCTGAAGGCTACCCACATTCCCTCACCCACCAAATTTGATTGTTTGTATTAAAATAGATGTTGCCCCATGTTATTCCCTCCCAGTCCCTACCCCCTCCAACATTTTCATCTGTTTTAAAGTGTTGATTGAATAAAGCTATGGCTCAGCTGGAGAAAATGAAGAAGAAAAAAGGATAAAAAGGATGGCCTTTTGTGTGGAGATCTTTTGTGCGGCTCACCCACCCCCCTACAGCTTCCCGGGGTAGTACCAGCAGCCTTTAGTTTAACTGGCTGCTGCCTGCAAAAACAGCCTTGCAGAATTTGGGGAGGGGGTGGAGGGGGGGCGGCAGCTCAGATATGTCTGCTTGCAGCATGAGAGAGATGTTAAATGGGATTGAGAATCTGCAGACTGGAAAATGCTGCACAATTTAACGGAAAGGGTATTACCTGCAGGGATTAACCCTATTTACTGACAATCTCTCCTCTTTCTGCTTCTTCACTTCACACTTGCTGTGTAATAGCTGTTGAGTTTCTGCAGCGAGAGCCTGGGTGCTTTGAAGCACAGTAGTGATTTTTCCTGACACATTTAAGAAATGCCTGTAAATGCCTTAAAACCAGAGTGTTTTACTTCTCCTCGAAGGAAGCATTAGAAGGTGGTTTTGTCCCACCCTGCAACACGTGTTAATCAGCAGGTTACACCTTATGAACTCCTACGACTGAGCTTGGAATTCACTCACTGTGATTATTTTCTGCTTTTCCCCAACCCAAATGTATCTTTGTGCAGTCCTTCCCGTAAGTATTGCCACTTTTGGGATCAGGGATGATTTGCTGTGGTGGGATTGATTAATGATTTCTGTGATCTCTGTTATGGGAGGTGCTAGGTCTCTGAAGGTGCATCCCCTTTTGCATGAGAAAGTGCTATTTTATCCTCCCTTATACGTATAGATAAACCTACATCCTGGCTAAATATGCTGGTCCTTGCCTGCACTTGAAGAGTGGAGCTTCTCTCTAATGTTAGACCTTAGTTTCAGAATTTGCTGGGGGAGCACAGTACCTTGAGCAAACTCATCCACTAGAGACCAGAGCACTTAGTACAGTGGTGCTTGTATTGCTCTGCTTTCCATGGATCTCAACAACTCATCTATGCAACTCATACCTGCATATATAAATTCCACTTCACATCTTAGAGACTGATTGCTGTTGTCCTCCACACTCAGAATCGAGCATGTTGCAAATAGCAAAGTACCAATAGTACTATTTGTGTTTTCAGCTGTATCTAAGATCTGATTTTCTAAGGACTGTATTAAGTCTTGCAGCTGGGTAGCTTTGGATACACACTGTTCATCCCTGTGCAGAAATGGGGGTGTCATTGTGCAAATGTTTTCCAAAGTTTCAGGGAGAGTGGAGTGGTTCCAGACCATTCCTGGAGGGATCTGAACCCTAACCCAGCAGCCTGAGCTTTGTTGTTCTCCCAGAATGTTGCAGCCTGATTAATCCCTTTTCTTGTGGGATACGGGCTGAGCAGAGATTGGCTATTGTCAGTGTGAATTATGGAGTGGATGAGCATGTCATCTGTTGCTTTTAGTGGTATGCACTATGAAATACTCATAAAAGCTGTTGAAATAAACTGAAAGGAAACTGAAGGAATGAAAACACAAAAATTGTGAAACTTCAAGTTATATATGGACTGTTTCACCAGAGGGGGATGCTTTATGGTGATTCAGATACATCTAGTAGGATCAGCACATGATAACATATATCTGACTCAGTTTATCAGTAGGGTCAAAAAAAATCAATTATTTAATAAACAGTAGCAGCAACAATTCATCAGATAGAAAGTGCCTTTTAATTTTTTAATTTCTGGGTAAAATTCCAACTAGGATTTATATCTTTTTGCATGCCTTTGTTTTTCTTCAGGATGAAAAGCAAATGAACACAGAAATGAAACAATGAGGTGAACTGTACATAGAATATTGCCAACCAAAGGTGTAAATTACAAAATAATTAAAAATTTAAAAGGATCTCTTTTTTCCTCTGTCATCTGCCTTGCAGGCATAATTAGAGCTAGGGACCAGATTTCAGACAGAGTAGTGATTTTCAGCTTGACAGTGTACCTTATAAGCTCTCATGGGTTTTCTCACCAGTGACCGGTGTCTGGATGGGTACATGATTGGAAAGACAGAGTTTGCAATATGAGGTGCTGGTTTTCAGCTGTTCCTTTAGAGTATTTAAAATACTGGTCTTCATGTGTCTTCTGATGTTTTGTAGGATGGTGAGATTATCATACCACTTTCTTAGGTTTCATTGTAAAAAGTAAAGAAAAAGCTTTTCAAGATTTTTGGATAGTAGTAGGTAAATAAAAAACAAACAAACCCTCCATGCGACTGCCTGAAAGAGTTTCACCCATGATGATGATCTGCTGTATAGGTTGTCACTCTGCTTAAATTCCACAGCAGAACTGTGACACCATCTGTTCCCTTTCACTGTGTGCAAAAAATGGTTTCCTTTCATTAGCATTAAGCTGCATAAAGAGACTGGAGATCTAGAAATATCAGTCTTTCCCTGACACATACCTTCTTACAACAGAGTTCATTACAAGCATCACTCATATTCCTAAAAGAGAATGGGAGGTTTTGAATTATATGCTATTAAAGGTCTTTGAGTAGCAGGGAAATAAAAAAAAAATCACCCCATCCATAAATTGCAATGAAAGCAGAAAGCTTTCTGAGATGTGTTAAGATGATGTTGATTCAGAACAGCTGTCTTTACTATTGCATCCCCTGAAGGCAGTGGGACTGCTGTCTGCCAGTGTTGGTGGTATCTGGGCTGCTTTGGGGTCTCTGGGATGCAGCAATTGCCTGGGCTTGGGACAGGCCCCACTGTGCCCATCCTCAGAGACTGTCAGATTTTAAGTTACAGTCCCCTTTTCACTAAAAATTTAGATCAGGGACCTCTGCCAAGTCCTAGGAAGGTCCTCAGTTGTAGAGTTGTTTTTGAAGTTATGCGTTTTGCTTTCATTGTCTCTTTTCATTGACCATGCTGTGTTTTAATGTTATTTTAATGCCAGTGCACTGAACTGTTGGTGATGACACAGAGATGTATATTCAGCAGTGCCCTGTTGCAGGCTTGTCCTCTGACCACTGTGTTAGGATGACTTGGTAAATAAATGCAAGGCAGGAGAAATCAACATCATTCTTCTCTGAAATGCTATCTATATGTAAATCTGTGGTGCCATTTATTCCCCTTTTAAAGTTGCAAAGCGCTTTCAGTTCCTGTTTAGTGGTTGCTCCCTCTGAATTACATGAAACAGTGAGAGAGGTCAGCCAATGCTGTCCTGCGGGAATGAAACCTCTTTTTGTTGTTGCTCCACAAAGCTGTTGCAAATAACATTGGAGATGCAGCAAACGTAGAGCAAAACAAGCCACCAGAATTACACCGCATACCCAGTGGATCACAACATAAAATATTAATCAGGCACTGCAGATCTCAGTTGTCATCTCCTCGTATGAAACAAGGCACAGAGCCCCACTCCACCCCTTCCTCACGAAGATCCCGGAATTAAAATATTTGTTAGCTGTGATTTGTAAAGACACCTGACTGAGCCCCTGTTGACAGGAACAGTCTCTCAGCATTTTGGATCAGGTTTAATGATCAGACTTCAGAGCTTGATAAGCACAAGCCTATACTGGAGGGAGTGCAGCATACTTGGTTTAAGCTTATGCCAGCTGGTGAAATTCAATTCCCTTGGGTGTGATAGTGTTGTGTCATAACTTCAAAAGTGGTTTACCCCAATTATCTTTTAGCAATTCCTATTTCCTTTAAACCCCATTAGTTCTTCTCAGTTCTCTTTTTCACCAATGAAAAGAGCCCTCTTGCTCAGGTACATTTTGAAACTCTAGTTCCAGTGACATCTCCCATTTCAAGCCAATTTCATACCACCACACCTTTTCTCTCCGAGCTGACAGGCTGGGGTGAAAGAGTTGCCAAGATGTAGGAATTTCGCTTGTCATGCAGTCACAGGGAAAGGCTTCTAAAAGAAGATACACTCTTGGATTTGGTGTTGTCTGAGAGGCTGATAATTTCTTCTTTGCCCATCTAGTGAGGGCCTGCTGGTTTCTGGTCAAGAGCAGAATGTCCTCAACATGCAGTATGATTTGGCTGGTGACTTTGTTCCATATAAAAAGATACTTTGGTCTGTGGGATGGTGCTGTGTGTGACATGTGTAATTATAGCTGGAGCTGGCCTGAGCTCTTCTCCACCAGAAGCAGCAATTTGCATAAAATGTATTTGAGCTGAGTAAATTTGAAATTTTTCTCCTGATGCAAAGTAAAAGGTCTGATTTTTACTACTCAGTTGAATTGGGGAGAATTTGACTACAGCAATATCATGGCAGTGATAAAAGAGAAAGTGGGTATCTGTAATTGGCTACACTATGAAAGTCCTGGAAGCAACAAATCCTGTTCAAAGCAGTTCTGATTTGGGGCCAGGTGCTCCTCTGAATTGCTGCCTAAATCACATTGCTTCAAGTCGTGGTTCTTAAGATGGCCTACAAAAATATGGAATCTAATTTGTGGCAGCGAGTTGTCATTCAGTGCATAAGGATCTGATTGGATATGTAGATAGAGGAGGAATTCAAGATGCTGAGCTGCAGACTTTGCTCACACTGCACAAAGTTACACCTGTCCTCCATCATCCTGTCCTGGTACAGAATTTCTCATGAGGAGTCTGGAGGGACATCAAGCTTTGTGGCCAAGTGTGTGAGCAAACTGCATCCTGCCACATCAGTGGTGGGTGGGTACCCAGGGTCCAGTCCAGCTAGTGGGAATAGAATTGTGGGTAGTAGAAGGAGACTTGAGAAGGGGTAAAGCCACAATGCTGAATATCCCTAGATTGTGCTCTGAAAAGAATCAGATCTTCCCCTCAGCTTGTGTGTGTGTGTGTGTGTGTTGTTGAGTCTTGCAGATGTATTGAAAATCTGTGTTAGAGCTGTGAGCAATTAACACATTTCCCGAGGACACATGGAGAGAAACTGAACTTGCATGTGATCTAACACAGTTCTGCCTTAATAGATCTTGGCTATGCCTATGATTTAAAATTGTTTTACTGACACACAACCAGAAGTTAAACTCTGGTAGTATTCCGGTTGCATGGAGACGGTTCATAGTGCCAGTGCAGGCTGCTTACCCTTCTGACTTTAGAAAGTTGATGGGATGCTGTGAATCTTCATATTGCAAGGGATTCAGATTTTGATTCATATTCAGACTGGCACCTTTCACCTTGAAAAATGTGCTTTACCTTCTCTTTTAAGGAGATGCCTTCAGAAAAAAGAAGAGCCAGTGAGTATAGCTGAGTGGGAAATTGTTTTCTTTCCTACAAATTATTTTAAGATATCTGGATCAAGGACATTTTTATAAGATCAAGACCTATTGCATTTTTTGTTGAAGAAAGATGAAACACAAATGAAAAATAACCCTCATTGCAGCCAAAACACATGCTGGTGTGAACATGGGAGAGCTGGCCTTTAATAAACTGGATTGGTGCTCTCACCATGCTCCTGCAGCATGGGAAGCACAACCAGTTCCTGCACTGCTCAGTGCAAACCAGGTGCATACTGAAAGGAAAAGGATTGACATCTGCATTAGGAGGAAAACAGCAGGCAGCAGGGATTCTTGGAGGAGAGGCTGGAGATTAAAAGCAATAGAGCAATGGTTATGATCTGGGGAATGGTTTTTCAGATAGTGTGGCAAGGAATA
>VYZS01018688.1:28425-38923 GCA_013400695.1 Neodrepanis coruscans | reverse complement strand
TGCTTTTACTGCTCAGGTTTCTACTAAAATAGTCCAATTTCCTGAAGGCCTTAGAAATGGGATCCTGAAACTGGATTTAAGTCTGTGTCTTTCTTCTTGTCTTTTGGCTGATCTTGCACCATCTGAGATACTGAAAATCTCATTTGCAGTGTAATTCCTAAAACGTGGTCTTATTTGGAAGCAGGGTTTCAGACAAACTTTGTCTCATATACCTGGCAAAGTCTCATTTAGGTGTGGAGAAAAGAACAGTCACTTTGCTATGCTTGCATCCTGAGCCATATGGCTTTTTGTGAGATGATGCTAGATGCAAGCTACCTTTCTTCTCCAGCAAGATTAAAAAGAAAACTGAGCCAGGATTACCCTTTGGGGATGGTTAGAGATAGGATGTGAGAAGCCCTTCAAAATTCCTCTTCTCAATGTTGCTTATTTTGCTAACAGTACAAAGCATCGTGCACACACCACAGCAGATAAAGGGAATTTAGAAATCGGAGACCCAAACCAGTTTTTCAAAGTCCTGGGTTTTGATCTTTTGAGATTGACACTACTTTACTTTCCCTACTCATGCTTGTAAATACCAGTCTGGGAAAGCACAGCAGGAACAAGGATTTCAGAGACTCCACGTAAAGGTTGTAGATTGGTGGGCTCTCCAGTGTGCTGGGGGAAGATATTTCATTCTTTTTTTCTTTTTCTGGGATGGGAGACCCTTGTAAAATCTTGGTCACGAAGATGTTACGGTTAGAAGCAAACCGTCAGGTGAGCTGCAGAAAGTGAGCATTTGAGTGCATTTAGCCCAGTGCAGTGGCAAGGTGAAATGAGTTTTCCTCCCTTATTTCACCATATTTAATTGCATAGTTGGACTCTGCAGTGAGATGCTGCAGCACAACTGGGGTATGGTTGGTGCTAAACGGTGGTAGCTGGATTTAAGCACTTTAAAATCTCAAAAATTCTCACATTTTGTTGTTTCTTTTAATTTTTGAAATCAACAGGGGTTGCCTGCTGGGATTAAAATACATGTAAGGCAAAACAAATGCCAGAACAGAGCAATTTTTCAGGTTNTGGACTCTGCAGTGAGATGCTGCAGCACAACTGGGGTATGGTTGGTGCTAAACGGTGGTAGCTGGATTTAAGCACTTTAAAATCTAAAAAATTCTCACATTTTGTTGTTTCTTTTAATTTTTGAAATCAACAGGGGTTGCCTGCTGGGATTAAAATACATTTAAGGCAAAACAAATGCCAGAACAGAGCAATTTTTCAGGTTAGCAGTTTGTGATGTTGGTGGCAATATTTCTGTTCAGGGCTATCTTGCAATCAATGCACAAAGCAGGATTGCCTGCCTGGAAAGCAGAAAACCACAACATTTACAGTGGAAAAGGCTATAGCTTTCCCTACTGGGACGTGGTGCCCATCAACTAAACAGCTGTTCTGCTCTGTGAAGGACACTGCCAAGGTTGTTAGTGTCTACAAATTGAGTATCGTGCTGATGATCTTTTGTGAAGTGTTTAATTTCTAGGTGATAGGAGCAGGAGTGAGTAAATTACTTCATCCCTTGTCATAGCTCTTCTTTATGAAGTGCAGTCATTGTACTCCCAGTTTGAGATTGGCTTCTGTACTTTTTAATTACAAAATTAAAATATTATAATGATTAAACTTTGCTCAGGAGCAATAGCAATCTCTTACTGTTAACACAAAAAAAAAAAAAGCCCATACACTAAGTTTTAATTTGGGTCATGTGTGCTCTAAGTATATTATAATATGTTAAAAAACAAGGTCACTTCAGTATTTCAATATTTTAAGCTAGTTCTGCAGGATTTCTGCAGCCTGGTGTGCTACTGCAAGTTTCCAGATGGGCCAGTGTTGCTATCATAAGGGAGAGAAAATGCTGAAGCTCTATGGAAAACTTTTAAATTCTTCAAGGACTCAACTGCCAGAGTAGATACAGGGCTTTGGGAAGATTTGCTTATAAGAGAAGTCTGCATGATACTTCTCAATGAATTGGGCAGATAGAATTTTAACAGGATCAAAAAGTGATCCTGAGCTGAGTCTCAAGTGCTTTGGATGTTTTTTCACTGTCAAATCGATTTTTTTTTAAGTGTGAAACAATGATTTCCATTTTCATGAATATCACTCAAAATGTATGAGCTGCGAGCATAGAGTTGGCTTCCTAAAATCAGGGAACAAGAATTGTGTATGCTTATGTGATTTTTCCATTAAAAACCAATGTTGGATAGATTCAAAATTCAGAATTCTTAAGGGGCTTCTTAATAAACACAGATGCAACCCAGAGGAGAAGCTTTTCTTTCCAAATTGTATCATGAGGATTGTTTAAAAAATAAAACTTGACCTACATTAGCAGTTCCACCAAAAATAGCACACCTTGCAGGTGATTTCCATGTGGTTTTATTTCCTAGCAGATTACTGTGCTGTTGGCAGAATTTCATCTTTAATAATGCAACAAAAACTTAAGCAAGCAATGATAACTCAGCTGCCAAGCCAGAGACTTGTGGTTGATTCAACTAATGGAAGAAACCTTGAGATTAGAAGAGATGGCAGAAGGTGTTGCTTCTGTCTTAGGTGGAGAGAGAAGTGTCCTGTGGGATATCATGAAAATGTACCTGGTGGTGGAGGAATGTACCACCAGTGTGTCTGAAAAAAACCTATCCAGTTTTGAAGGAGTGTGCAGAGACACAGAAGAAGAGATGGAAAAGAGAGAGAAGAGTGGATGGGCAATCCTAGGGATAGGATGAAGAAACTGAGACACTGAGGTGAAGTAGAGGAGCTTACAGTGATAAGAGCAGCGAGGAGGGATTGATGCACAATTCATTGACACAAGAGAGCTGCTGGTGACACTGGTTGTTGTGCATCCGAGGCAGCACCCATCTCACTCAACTGCAAATACCTACATCTGAGCTAATGCTCCAGAAGCCCTTTAAAGCCAGTGCAAATAAATTGATGCTCCTGGAGTGCAGCTCATCTCATCATAAGGCAGCTGTTGGCCTGAGCAGTGCCCTTGTTGGAGCGTGTTTGTGTCTGGCCGTGGAGAGAACAGGGAGTCTGAAGCACTGGCTCAGTTTGACTTGTCTGCCTTGCCAGCCTCAAAAGCAGGGTGAGATCAGTGCCATCTCCAGGACGTGACCTGAGCCCTGCCGCATCTAATGACAGGGTGTTTTGGTGGACATTAACGGACAATAGACTTCACCTTTAACAGCAACTGCAGGGAAGAGGTTTAAATGGCAGCACAGCAGTAAAAGAGGTTTCCAGCAGATAAGGCTGAGCTGCTCCTCGCACGACTGGCTGCTCTGAAAGCACAGTCTGGTGGTTGTGTCCCCACTGAGTGCTAATAAGATGGCTTGTGTTGCATTATTTCATGAGGTGGTGTCAAAGGCTACAGAAGATCTTGTTAGTAGCTGCGGGAGGACTATGATATATTCTGATTTTGTTTTCCCTTCTCCCAAAGGAAAACGATAATTTAGTACTTTTCTCATGGGAACCAAGTGCTGGAATAAACTCTGGGGTCATGAAATCCAGTGACCCCGTTCCCTCAGGCAAACACATAATATCATCCCTTTCATAAACTGATCAAATATTTGATTTCACAGAAGCCCAGCAAACTACAGGTTATGCTGACAAAAATAAAACAAGCTTTTGTAGGGGAGAAAGAAGCATTGCTCTGTGACTTTCCCTAGCTCTTCTGTTTATTTTTATTTGTGCACCACAGTACATAAAACCCAGGGCTATACTAAAGTTGTAAATACAGTTTTTAAGAAAAGATTTAGACTTGTTTTAGTATTTGACAGCGTTTTGCTGTCCGTGGTAATTCTCACCTATCCTCCTCATGGCTTTGAAACAGCAGTTGTGTTTATAAATGTCTTGAAGATAATTGATGAAAGAGGTGATTTGCATGGAGAACAAAGTAATGCTGAAACTTTGGCTGAGACCTATCCACACCTTTTGGTGCATGGGGAAATATAAAAGGGAAAGAGGTTTTGTGTTGGTTTTTCCCCCTCCACTTCCACTTGCCTTTGTTCCTGCCCGTGGAGGATGCCTGTAAAGCACAACAGCTCTTTTCCCAAGAAGATTTTTGAAAAGTAATCAATTGGTCAAAAAGTATAAATAACCTGTATTAGATTAAGTGAAATAAGGTTCCAGAATTGATTCTCCCCATAGTTATAAATGACCTTTCTTTATTACCCTGGAGAGGCAACTAGCTGGCTTCAAGGGTATGGCCTTGCAAGACGGGTGGAGTGCAGGTCCCTGGGTAATAAAACTGGAAGGTTAAAAACAGACCTAAATTGAGAAATAGCTGTAAAGATCTATTGACGTTTTAGAGCTCATCACATATATTTTTATGTGGGTTTTATGGTATTTGTGGGTTTTTTTCTTTTTTAATTGTAAAATCACTGAGCAGTAGCTCACATAGTAATGAAGAGAAGAACTCATAACTAAAAGAGAATTCAATCAAATCCTCTATCGATTTTATTTATTTGAAGTTAGTTACTGTAAATAACTTTCATAGAGAATTGCAAACCTCTACCAAAAAAAAAAAAATCTGGGAAAAAAATCACTTGCACCGAGAAGTCATCAAACTTTCACAACCCCAGCGTGAGAAAGAGTACTGGGGCCGAGAGGTGATGCTGCCCGTGTTGTGAAGTGATGCTGCCGTGTTGTGAGGTGATGCTGCCCATGTTGTGAAGTGATGCTGCCGTGTTGTGAGGTGATGCTGCCGTGTTGTGAGGTGATGCTGCCGTGTTGTGAGGTGATGCTGCCCGTTCCGGAGGGTAAGGATGCTCCTCTTGCGGGAGAGGCGGGGGCTGGGGGCGGGCGGCGGCCGCGCTTTGCGGTCTCGCCTTCTCATCCCCCCCCGCCTCCCAAACCCAACCCTCGCATACCTTTTCCAGGCAGAAGTTCCTCCCACGCACTAGGTCTGCGTTGCCCGCTCGTGGCTTGTGAAGGTTTTTCTCGCTCTTCCTTCGTTGCTTGACATCTCCCCTCGGGTCGCGGAGGGGCTGCGGGTCCTCCCCCCACCAGTGCCGCTGGTTGACAGAAGACGATGATTGATGTCAAGGCTGGGAGCAAACAGCTGCTGATTTGATTATTACTGTTTCATCTCCTAACCTTTTGGAGCATTATGGGAATACTTATTCACCTCAGTCGCGCTTAATGGCATTCGGTGCAGTACTTGCCCAGGAACAATGAAGGAGTGGTGTTGTACAGAGGTAGTTTAGAAATTCCCGTTCTCGTTCTTCGTGTTTATTTACAGATATAGGGAGAGAAGCGAAGATGATCTTGCTGTAGAGGGGAATGGAAAATTCGGCTATTTGACTGGGATCAGTTAGAGACATCGATGTGCAATATGTTAATAAAGTAATTGTGCTATGTTGCTATAAAGGGGATGGCTTCATTATAAAATTCTTAGTTTAATACTGTCATTATAGCAGATGTATAGCATACGAACTAATTTGCATGCAGATAAGGAGTCTCTGACAGCTTGGTAGCATAATTACTGCATAGCATACAGCTCACTTGTGCTGGGAGCTGGAGCTGTTACTGGAGGGGTGCTCATGGGACTAATTACGTTTGCTTTGTTAAATTTAAAATAGTGTATGGCCACGAAAGAGACCCTTCTCCTGTGCTCCATGATGTTGTGTACAGTAAGTTACAGAAGCCTTGAACTGCTGCAGCCATTTTAAGCCATGCCAATGCCTGGATCTCAGCACCTCCCAGTGTAGTGCAGTCATAGATTTTGATTTAACCAGGGAGCCTGTGTCAGCTTTCAAATAAAAGGTTTGAAAACTCTGATATTTCTGTATATTAAAACCCCAGTTAGGTCTTTTGGATAAGTGAGAAAAAAGTGTAGCTGCAGTAAGTTTGGGTTTTTTAGTATCTGACAAAGGTGAATGTTGAATGGGTGAACTCAGACTGATGAATGAATTCTCCCCCCCTCCCTGGTGTGCCTATTGCCTTGTTTCATCATATCCGTATCTTTGTGATTTGCCTCCACTTAATTTCAAGCATATTTCTGCTTCCTTTTTTGTCTTTGCTTTGACTGTGTCTGCAGTTTTTAAAGATCTTATTATTGGGGTTCCTTTATGGATTTCAAGATGTTTAGTTCATTACTAGGCCATTATAAACTGAAGGCATTTTATTTTCCCAGGGAAATCAAGACAGTGCCATGGGAGATTATTTTCCCCATGCTACTGTCAGATTAGCTTGCAGAGAAGGGAGGAATTTGTGAATGCACAGTTGACTTTGATTACATAAGCTGGAAACTGATGAACAGTATGGATTTATTTCAATTCCCCTTACTTTAAAAAGAAATACATATTAAATTTGAAGTGCCTTAGGGCATCAGGCAAATGGGAAGCCAAACAGAAAGTGTGTTTTCCTCCCTGACCTCTCCTGTGGAGCAGTAGGTGATGCCAGGTAGCTTGACTGGATGGAGCTGCTGGATTTGCAGGATATGCCAGGGGAGAGAGATGGTTTTCATGAGGAGAATATGAAGGAAATGGGGGCTGGTTTACACTCAGGGACAGTGGGTGCCACGAGCTCTCTGCTGTCAGGGAGGGAAGAGGCTGCACTGCTGGTGTGTGAGGGGTGCTGCAGTTTCTGGCTGGGATCTTGCTGGGAGTGGCCAAGGGGATCACCCTTTTCCCTGCCCCGTTGGTGACATGGCAGTGAAGGACCAGGTGATTTTTGAACTGTGACAACCTTCTTCACTCAGCTCCCAGGAGGTTTTGCCTTGAACCTGGCAAAGCCCAGGTGTAGTGCCAGGAGGGCCCTTGCTCCCATGTCCTTACTGGCCACCAGCCCCAGGATGGAGCTGAATGTGGAGCTCTGCTTCTAGAAAAGAGACCGTCAGCATTGAGGGACTGCTGAGCCACTCAGCAGATCTGTCCTATGCTATGGGTAAGGACGTTGTGCTCCACTGCTTTAATACACTCCCTTCTTCAAAGTAAATGTTGCAACCCTCATGTATCTGTCTCCATAATACCCCATGCTAAACAAATATTAACCTACATCTCTCTTCTTTTATGCTAAATATTTGCCCAGGTATTTTATTTTGCAGAATTCAAGCTCATCCTTGTATGATCTGCTTGCACTTTGTTAATCTGGGAATATTAATAGCCTGCTGGCATTGCTGCTCATTTGGAGTTTATGCTATGGAGTGAATATAGTAACAAATTTTTGGAGTGGTTTGTTAATCTTATCAATGCTCATTATGTATTTATTAACAGTAATTAGAGCCAAACAATGTTGCATTTGGAACTTTTTGTATCAATCAAACAAGGTTTTTTGGAGAACATGATAATTTAATGAGAAATTTAGAATGTAAATATGTAAAAAATGAGATATGGTAGGAGAAGGGGTACAGGAAACTTGATAACTTTGGGTGAAAGTCTTGTCTTGTCTCATTCTCTCCTGCCTCCCTCCACCTGCCAAAGCAAAGTAACAACAGGAAGAAGGAGGAAAAAAGCACATCCCTCAGTTCTATTTACTTTTTTTCCCGCATAATATCAGAGGTTTCAAGGCAATTTTTACAGGTTATTCAGACAGTTTTAATATAGTGTCACATGCATGTTGAGATAATTTTTCCACGTGCCTTCATTTTTGATGCTGAACTTGAGATACTTCAAAGAGTTTTGATTTTTCAAAGGTCAGAAAAAAATAGAGTTCTTTTGAAAAATCAGGGCTCTGTGCATTCTTGACTGGGTCTCAGTCATGTAATCAAACCTTTCCCAGCCATCTGTGCTGCACCTCCAGGTAACGTTGGGATCTCCTTTTAGCACAAGTTCTGAATGAGTCCTTTAGGTCTCTTGCAATCACAGGAAAAATGAAAGGAATAAGAGCATCTCTAAGGATTCATGATTGGACTTTGTTGTTGTTTCCTTACCAACTCTGCTCCCCCGTTTATGCTCTTTAGGCCTGCTGTTGCCACTCAGGAAACAGATTATCCAGCACTTTTCCATCTTCCAGCCCAATCAGAGATTCCTCCTGAATCAGCAGTGCTTATTATCTCCAACTGTACATAATTATGGTAGAGAGGTTTCACCACCATAACTGGATAATGTCAGCATTTCTATTACAGCTCCATAGTTTGAGTATCCTGAAATGGGGATATAAAATCTCACTTTAGCTTTATAGTCCTTCCAGTGGTGAGAGATAAGTGTGTGCAATCAGCCTTTAAGCAGTTAAAGAAACCCATAAAAAAATTCCTCTTTGGGATGTCAGTTGTGTAAAAGCTTGTTACTAACTCGGGTTTAATGCAGTTTTGCGAAACTAATAAGCACCTGAAGTTAGTGAATGGCTGTGAAAATACGAATAATGCACAAACACAGAATGATTTGCAGGTTGGTGCAACAAAGTAAAAACAAATAAAATATGTGAGTTCCAGTTCTAGCAAGTCTGCCAAAATGTTTTGAATATTTACTAAGGGTGAGGAATGACTCCTGCAGAGCTGTTCGACTCCAGGAAACATTTGAGTATACATTTTTAACAACCTAATAATACAGATGTATAAAAACTTATATATATATATTTAATCAGTTATGAAAATGAAACTTGACATGTGAGAGGTCAGCTTTTCACAGTTGTTTCTCTCTGGGTTTTTAGTGGCACTTTTAACCCTTTCTCTCACTGCAGTCTGCCCTCTTCTTCCTGTTACTCCCAGCCCCATTTGCAGCATCAGGAATTAAGGGCAGGAGGCTGGTTTTAACTGAGGTCCCTGGAGCTTCTGCAGTATGAACCAGCCTCATGTTCTTTAAAACATTCAATATGGTCTTTTTCAAACAGGAGAGGAGAAGTGAGACTTAGTCTCACTTAAGAACTCAGATAAGAGTTCTGCCTCATGCTCTACTGCTTATCATATTTATGCCAGCAGAGAAACCAGTGATGATTGCAGTGTTCTGTCTGAGTTCTGACACACTTCTAATTATAGCATACAGTGGTGAAAACTCCAGAGGTGATAATGAAGCCCAGACCCATGTGTCAGCAGAGCTTTGAAAGGGTAATGCATTCTTGTTCTGGTCTGCTGGTCCTTATTTGTATGTTTGTTGGCTCCTAGACTCCTGCAATCATGTCTTCCTTATTTTCACTGAGCCACGAGGTGAAACATGCAGAGCAGTGGAGGTGTGTAATTTTATCAAGGTAATTGAGTATTAGCTATTTGTCTTCCCTTTGGGAGATGCACAAGGAGAGAGGCAAGGGCAGGAAGCTGTTCATACAAGACTTTCATAAACTTGTTGCCTAGAAAGTGTCGACAGGCCTTTAGTGCTTTGATGTCTGATGACAAACTTGTGAGCTTGGGCCGTAGGAAATGAGTGACCCCTGTAAAACAGGCTGATTTATATTGCACAAATTCAGCATTCACAAAATCAAGATGTGGAGCATGTGCAGAGTAAGGCAGAGACTGCTCTCAAGATGAGTTAGGAACTCACCCAGGATGCTCTTGGTGAGTAATGAAGGCTCTCTTTTTTTTTTTTCCAGAAGTGATGAACATAACCTCGGTGCTCTCTCATTTCCTAACTGAACCCATTATACATACCTTCACAGGTTTTGCTCTTTAATCTTAGCATGTGAACCAAGCTACCTCTCAGAGAGGGAGGTAACCAGTTTTGCCCTTCCTTCAGGTTCTCCAAGGAGAGAAAAAATAACCTTCCAGTCTTTGATGACTAGGAACACTTTCATGTCTGGGTAACCTGACAAATTAATCCTGTTTCTTATTGCAAATAAACCAGTGCGGTCTCTGTGACAGATTTAGCTCTCCATTTGCTTTGCTGGTCACGAGGTATCTTGAAGCAGATCATGAGGGTGCAGGAACTGGCTGCTCTGTAGCCACTACTTAGTGGACAAAGTAGGTAGAAGTGGTATTATGGTCCAGTGTGGGAGGGGTGTCCCCACCTTGGGTTCTCATCGCTTTTTGGTGAGAAGGTTGAGACCCTATCCCAAGGTCTAAGTTACTAATCTGAAAGAGTGTCACCTGATTCTTATGGATGCGTTACATGTAGGCTAAGGGTGTATTTCTACCAGAACCAACTGTAATGATGCAACTTCAGTCCCCAGAAGGAACTCACAGAGGTTGTCCTGTGCCTTCTTCCCCAAGGTAGAAGCAGGTGAGGAAAGGAGAAATCTGTATTAGCAGAGGTTTAACAGCTAGCATGATCCAGGAATTTCAGTATATATTGGGGGCAAATGTGATATAACTGAAGGTATGCAAAAAGCAGGCATCTTTTTCCTTCTGATCCCATCTATTTCTGTCCAGGAGAAGGACAGAAACCTTGTGTTTTTGAGGGAGGAGGGAATTCTTTGAACTGGTGTGAAGAAAAGAAAAGGAAACAAACAAAATCACCATAGTCTCTTGATGTTCTAAAACTGCAGCTCTATACAAAGCTGAAAGCTGAAGAATATGGACCTTTTGCTTTATCCATCTTTTTTTTTTTTTTTTTCCCTTTCTAAACAATTTTTTTCAGTTGTGGTTTACCAGCTTTTTTCTCCCTGGACCATG
>VYZS01018688.1:7871-21064 GCA_013400695.1 Neodrepanis coruscans | reverse complement strand
TGCAGATTGAGATGCAGATTGAGCTCTGGGTGGGAGCCCACGACAAGAGGCTGTGAACCACCCAACCTTTGGGATAACAAAGGGCATGGAGATGGGGGGTGCCAGCCAGGTGAATGGACAGGGGGAGACGCAGCAGGAGCCAGGAATTGCTGACCTTTTGGATAACAAAGGAGATGAAGACCAGTGACGCCAGCTAGTTGGATGGACAGGGAGATGGGGTACGAGGGAAAACTCGGGAGGAAGAGCGGGACTTTCACGCGGGGAGAAGGTGAGGCTATAAAAGCCCAGGGCATCCTTTGTTGGGGATCCTCCTCGGAGGAAACAGCTTGAGCTGTTTGTGTGTTACTGCGACAGGAATAAATGGCTTTATGGAACGAAATAGCTGAGACTCTGCTATGGGAAACCTGCGGTCGATCAGGTAGGAAACCTGGTCTGACTGTGAGTGGGGGGTGTGGGGAGCCAGGCGGGGGATCCCCACTGTGAAGGGGCTTTGGTCTCAGCAGTGAAAATCTCTGGCCTTGGGAATGTTACTGCCAGAGAGTCTCAGCAATGGGAAGGTTCCATCACAGTGCTATTGTGGGGAACAGACAGGCAGACTTGTTCCTGGGATGATCTATGGCTCATCTCACCGTGAGACAGATTAACACATGTGATTTAACGATAGTNTTTTTTTTTTTTTTTTTTCTTATAATAGTAGTGGCAGTTTGTGTAGTCCTGCTGTTGAGGAATACATCTGGTCCAGGTAGCTGGGCTCAAGCGCTGCAGATTGAGATGCAGATTGAGCTCTGGGTGGGAGCCCACGACAAGAGGCTGTGAACCACCAACCTTTGGGATAACAAAGGGCATGGAGATGGGGGGTGCCAGCCAGGTGAATGGACAGGGGGAGACGCAGCAGGAGCCAGGAATTGCTGACCTTTTGGATAACAAAGGAGATGAAGACCGGTGACGCCAGCTCGTTGGATGGACAGGGAGATGGGGTACAAGGGAAAACTCGNGCTAGTTGGATGGACAGGGAGATGGGGTACGAGGGAAAACTCGGGAGGAAGAGCGGGACTTTCACGCGGGGAGAAGGTGAGGCTATAAAAGCCCAGGGGTTCCTTTGTTGGGGATCCTCCTCGGAGGAAACAGCTTGAGCTGTTTGTGTGTTACTGCGACAGGAATAAATGGCTTTATGGAACGAAATAGCTGAGACTCTGCTATGGGAAACCTGCGGTCGATCAGGTAGGAAACCTGGTCTGACTGTGAGTGGGGGGTGTGGGGAGCCAGGCGGGGGATCCCCACTGTGAAGGGGCTTTGGTCTCAGCAGTGAAAGTCTCTGGCCTTGGGAATGTTACTGCCAGAGAGTCTCAGCAATGGGAAGGTTCCATCACAGTGCTATTGTGGGGAACAGACAGGCAGACTTGTTCCTGGGATGATCTATGGCTCATCTCACCGTGAGACAGATTAACACATGTGATTTAACGATAGTTTCTGATGTGGTTTTTCTTTTTTATTCTTCCTTTAGTTGCAAAAGTCACACATGTTGCCCAAGTAAGTTTTTATTATTTTTGATAAAACGGGTCATTGTTTCCTTTTTCACTGTGCTTCTGATTCAGGACTTCACTGCATGTCTTCTCCCAAATCGGGAAATTCCTCCACTGCTGCATGGCAGATGAAAAGGATTGTACAATGTTTATAAAACCTTTAAGGTTTCCTGGAAAATCAGTGAACTTGGCTTATCTGACTTCCATGGTTTTGTGTCTGTCTTTGCTCTGTGTCTTGGCATTGCATCTCACAAGTTTACAGTACACCCAGTCTCAACTGCTGTCTTGCCCCCTCATCTTTCCCAAAGCCCTTTTCTTCCAGTCTTGGGTCTGTAGCATCGGGTAAGAGGTTTGAGAGCAGTTTATTTCCTATCTGTTCTATGACTTACTTAAAACTTACCAACTACTGTAAAAAGCTTACTTACTACTGTACCAAGCCTCATAAAGTTCCCATAGTTAATGAAAATCAGTTTTTAATACTACACTGTCTTAATTCAGCCACTCAGCCAAACATCACAGGGAGCCAATGGGCATTTTGTTTCCCAGCAGCTGAATGCTCCTACTGCCCAGTTCACAGCTTGATTTAATGCTGGCCCCTGAGTTATGAAGCTCTCAGGCTGGGCTGCACCTTCTCTTTGGCAGTTTAAAGAAATCAGATACCTTTGCAAGCAGCCGTGAAAAAAGCAGATATAAACAACGATAGGTTGTACCCCGTGATAAACTACTTCCTATAATGTGGAAGTATAAATAAGACAATGAAGTATTTGTTTAAAAGTGCTGTTTGCGTGGGAGCAACCCTACATCCCAGGTCTCCTGTGAGTTATTAAAGTAGATTTTAAGCACTCTTCCCCCCACACACACCTTTGGCCTGTTGTATTTGATACAGATGTTCACATTCATATGGAATAGTCATCTTAATCCATGTTGTGCTTTTCCATAGCTGTGCTGGGCATGCAGCACAGAGCACTGATGTGCCTCAGCATGGGGAGGCTGCAGGTGGCTGATGTGGGGCAGCCCCAAGCCAGCACTGCAGGGATCAGGTTAGGCTTGGGTTGAAATAGTCTAGAATGAATGATTTACTGGATTAAAAATAACCAGCTAACAGAGTGCTCTGTCATTATCTAGTGTATATATTTAATTTCCCCTCCCCAGCTGTAGCCTTTTCCAAGACAGACATTTCTACTGAAAGTAACTGATAATTTTTACAAAGAAAGGTGGTACTTTTGAAATAAAGGTGTGTGTAATGGTTGCAGAATTATCTAGGCTTCTAAAAATGTACATAAGAGAGAAACTGAATATAAATGCAAGTATATAATCACCTTGTTAATTTTCTTTCAGCTAATTTCACTTTCCATAAGTCACATCCTCACTTACACAAATGGCAATTTTCATTCATTTCTGTGCCAGTATTTAAAAGTAGAACATTACAGGGCAATCTCATTACTACAGCTTTATTGATTTATAAAATTACACTTTATTACACTAATCCATATATTAGAAGGAATAAAATTGTGCACAGTTACAGCTGAGGTATTCTTGCCAAGGAGGTACATAGTTTGCTTTTTCATCAGTAGTTCACAATTTAAATTAGTGGATGTCATGCTGTTGGACTCCAGGAACACAGGATTAATGGCAAATTCATTAGTTCATGAAGTTTAATCTTCTTGGTGGGTGTCCCACCTCATGGGAAATGAGAAGGATTTGGCTGCAGGTGTCTGGTGAGGTAACAGCAGTCACTCAAGGAAAGGGATCCAGAAGGCGAGCTGCTGCTATTGCAAACCCAAGGATATGTATTTGTGTTTTATTTGATGCTGGAATACTCTTTTTTTGTTTTGTTTTGGGGTTTGTTTGTTTTTTGAGGGTTTTTTTTTGTGTATATTTATTGTTTGTTTGGGGAGTTTCTTTGTGATTTTTGTTTGGTTTGGTTTTGGTTTTTGTTTAGAAGAAAGCAAATTATTGTTCTGAAGGATAGGTGAGATTGTGACTGCATTAGCAAGTACCACACAGCAGTAGAACCGTTGGTGGTACTTTCCCAGGTCAGGGAGGTGATGCTCTGTTTGACTGTTTGGCATAGACCCTTGTACAGTTCTTTTTTAAGTGACTTTCTTGGGGAGTGTGACAGGTTTTGTATCCTTACTTGTACTCTTCAGGTAATTATCAGTTTCTTTTAAACTGGTACTTAGTGAAGAGTGAACCCCCTCATGCTGAATTGGCTTTGTGTAGCCTTGGCATGGTGTTTCACAAAACATACAGACAAGCTTGCAAAGCCCCAACGCAGCAGCAAGTTATTTTTGTTCCTTTTAATCTGTTAGGCCCTGATCCTGATTTGTAGGGTTTCCTAAATCCCATTGATTTCTCCAGAATTAGGTTCCTGTAGTCCTTTGAGAGCCTGGGTTTGGCTGATCTTGTGCTATTAACCGGAAACAAACTCTCTCTATCTCGAAACGCTCTAAGGATAAATGTGTTGAAGATTATCAGTGTTATTTGATGGCAGAGAGGGCCACCAAAATACCAAAAATAGATTTAAAAAGGACAAAAATAACTTGCTGCCCAGAGGGTTTACACAGTCTGAGCTGTGCTGTGTGGCTTGGCTGAATCACTTCTCCAGGGAGGCTCTGGGCAGTCAGTACTTCTTGGAGGGAAGGGCCAGGGAGATGCAGCTGGACACAACAACAGTTTCTATGTGAGCTGAGGGTCAACCTGCCATCACTTGTGTGCATGGCTGGCACAGTCCTTTGGGCAGGAGGGGATCCTCACAAGCTGCTGCTGTGGGAACCTGCTTTGGCCACTTGCTGGAATGGCTGGTAGAAGAAGGAGATACTGAGCTCTTTGTACAAATCCCTTCCATCTTCCCCTGCAGAAGAAAAATTACTTTAGACCAGAGCCACAAAATGCATTTCTCTCTGAAATGTCTGTAGAAAGACAGTTTTGTCTTGGTCAGCTCTTTTTTTCTTTGTTTAATCAGTCATTCCTGCTTACCACGGTGACAGAAGTTTGCTTTTAGTACTGCAGTTATCTGTGTGGCCAGGAAGAGTCAATCAGCATCTGTTCCTGCACATGCATAGTTAACGGAGCTGTGAGTTAATTTCTAGAGACAGACCACATTCTCCTTTGGACTGAATTTCTGCTCCACCACCAAGACACTTTGAATGCTTGTCACATTCTTGTGGTTTATAGGTATCAAGTCACTGGCTAGCAAAGGGACAGACAGCATTTAAAATCCTAAAATAAGCTTCCTGTGTTTCAAGTTTCAGGAGAAAATTGTATTTGTAAGTTGAGCGTGTTTGATTTTTGCCAGACTGGGCCTCTCTGAAATGTCTTTATTTTCTGTAGTTACAACTATAAATGATTCCTTATCCCTTACCTCAGGTGTGTGGAGGCACACATCTGTATGATGGATCAAAGAGCAATGTCCAAATACAACTCTTTTTACTTCTGCTGAAAAAGAAAAGCATTCTTAGTTTAAATAACCCCAGAAGTCCGTAAGATAAGATTCTGTGTACGGTGTCTTCTTACAGACAGGTTACACTTTATTTTTGTTAATGTAGATAAGACTGTTTCTAATACTGTGCTGCTGATAAGTTCTGCCTTAGGCTTGGCTGCTGATCAGCTGCCTCTTCTGGAGACAGACCAGGTTGTCTCTGTCTTTTCCCTTCTCTGTTTACCATTAGCAGATCTGTGAAGTTTGTCCTGCCTTCCAGTTGTCTGGCACCATAGGTGACAGATGCAGGAGAGCCAAGGCAGGCTCTCCAAATTACTCTGTGATGTGAGGGAAGAAGGTGACCTCTAAACACGGTGCAGAGGGAAAAGGGGCTGTTTTCCTGATGTATTTCTTCCTTGGCATGTGAAGGTTTTTTCAGTGTAGGTGATTAGAGCAGTCTCTGCTTGCTGGATGGACAAAAATACCAGTCTTAGAGCAATGGCAAGAGCAGGATCCTTCCTTCCTCCCATCCCACCTGCAGCCAACCACTCAACAACCCCCACAGCAGAGAAGCTGGTCAGTGGAGGTGAGAACCAAATGACTTGTGGTTTGATCAGTCATATTTTGGTGGCTCTCAAGTTTGTCACTGAAAGCCAGTGGAACTGCAGAATGAGTTTGCAGAAATAGTGTGGGGTTTTTTTTGCAAATGGGAGATGTAGATGTTTTGCACTTGAAAAAGCAACTTCTAAATAACTTGCTAGGGGCTGTTTTGGTGCATGGTAACAGTGTTACTGCTCAAGAACTGTTTTTGTTTTAACAAGAAAGCAATTGAAGTGACTACAGCCCCTTTGAAGTCTTATTTTTAGATTACAATAAGCAAGATTCTGATTAATTTAGCAGCAGGGCATCAGTGGCTATTAACAGCTTAACTTGAAGCCCTGGTAAATTGATAAGGAGCTAAACAGCCCTTGAATCATATATTAACAGTCTGGCCATGCTATAATTGAGGCTCATGTAGGGTAAGTGTCAGCATGGTTGATATGCAACACAACAGCAGCAGCTATTTGTCTTTTAAATGGGTGCTTAAATTATTCAGAGTAATAGTTGATAGTCATCAGTACATCTGAGCCACAGTCCAGTTATTCTAGGCATGGCTGATAAGCTCTAAATTAGTTAATTCAAGTTCAGCACTGGCTTCTGCTTGGGCAAGCTCACATGTGTCTAGAAGCAGTTTCTCAGGTGGGGTCTCCAGCCCATAATGTGATCCCTCTTCTCTGGCCCAAGCATTAGTGATGCATGAATAAACTGGGATGTAGATAGCCTGGGGGTGATAACCAAACCAACAGTTGGGCAAACGTTTCATCAAGTATCTGACCCACTTTTGTTATATGTAGTTTTACCTCTGGAGAGCATGGGAGAAGGTAGTGCTAATCAGTAGCTTTATTTTTTTTTTAAATCTTCTGTGATTACATGAAATTTGAGCAATTCCCCTGTGAATTTATTGTATCTAACTAGTTTTATATGTTTGGGGATGTTTTAGCCCAATAATACTAAAAGCTTTACCACTGAATGTGTAGAAAGACTTGGAAGTCACTCATTTTCTCTTCTAGTTCTTCTTGTAGCATGAGCAATTCTGAGGTAGTCACACAGTGGATGTTGCTCAAATGAATTAGCTAAATTGCTACCTGATGGTAATAAGATTTCATGCCACTTAATGTTTCGGTGCAAACATGGCAGGCAAGTTAACATATTTAAATGTGATTGGCTCATCTTTTCCAGTTATCTCATGTTTGGGCTGTCTACAGCTCTTATTGTGCCCAATTAATTCTGCCATTAGCAGTGGTCTGACACGCTATTTGCTCTGATAAAAGTACAGTCATCTCCTTCACTGATGACCATCCTGTGGTAGGGATGCTGAAATACAATTTAAAAGGGGAAGAGGACACAGACACTATGCTTTGTACATAATTAAGTCACGTTAATGATGGGGGACTTAATTACAATTGGCGTTTATCAGCAGAGAGCTCTAGTTGTAGCTTTCAGCCTGTGATGGTGTTGGCTTTTGCACACAGATGATGCACAGTTGTGGAGAAGTTGTTTCAGGCTGTAGAAGGGCTCTGGGAAGGTGCTGATTATTCTTGGCCTGGGAAAAGTCATGGAGTTCACTTAAGCGCCTCTTGGTTTTCTTTTCTTTCCCCCTTTCTTCCCGCCTGCCCTTTCCCCCCACCTTCCTTGCGAAGCAGCCCTTCTGGCTTTATTGTAAGTGTGGTTTGTAATCATTGTACACATCCCAGATGGTTCATGAAAACTCTTTGAAATGCCATCTGCCAGGCGTGTGTCCAGCCGGCAGCCTGTCATTCTGCTACAAGAAAAACGGAGGCGGGTTTTCCCTTCCCCCTGCCTTCCTGAATTGCATTCAGTAACACTTGTTCAGATGTGAGGCAGGATAACAGCCGGAGCATCTGCAAGCAATCTTTGCTCTAGACAGCAACATGGAAAGTTGTTGGGTTTTTCGCCTTCGCCCAGATAAGATACCCTAACCAGTGTAGTTTTTATTTTCCCTCTGTTGGCTGCTGAGGACCGAGTGAGGTGACAAATGTTATCTCTGTGAAGTAATGTTTTTCTTTTACGGGGTGACTTGGTGTTCCTAATGCATTCAGTGTGTGTTGCAGGCCGTCCTGCTGATAGCAAGCACATCTGCGAGTTTTCGACTTGAACATATTCAGGAAATTAAGAACACTGAGATGAAACAAATAGATCCATTAAAATGGCTCAGAGGAATTATGGCAGAGATATAATTGTCATGTCAAATAGGCAGCCAGCACTAGTGTAGAATGCTGACTGCAATTTCACTGCTATCAAAATTCAGAAGGAAAAAAAATTATTAATAAATACTCTCTGTGGGAAGATCTAGATAAAGGAAAGAAGAGGCTTTAAAAGATAAAAAAAAGCAGTCCTGAAGTTCCCCAATCTTTGTATCTCATCAATATGTGTTATTAGTTACTGGGAAAATGTAAATCTCAATCTTTGTAATTCAGCTTGTGTGCCACGTGGCTCAGGGTGACATTTGACTGGCGGATGAAGAGTCTAATTCTCACTTCCGTTGTGCTCCAAGCATGGGACAGCTGCAGCACATCGTTGGACATAGTTATCATTGAAGCTTTTCATTATTCTTCCTTCCCTCTTGTGGGCCAGGTTTAGGGGAATGTGACAGAGGCCAACAGACGTGATGCTCTGGTGAGGGTCCTCACATCCTGATTGTCTGTGCAGTGTTGGTGCTCAGAGAGGAGATGTTGCATCTGGGATGTGCCCCTTCATCCCAGCTGCTGGGTGTGTGCTGCTTGTGTGCCAAGGAGGGACCTGTGTGGGCACTGCCTGCTCAGTGCTGCCTGTCTTTGGATGGAAAGATGGACACTGGGGAAGAGAGGGGCCATTTAGGGCAGGTTCAGTGTATCTTTGGACTGGATCTGTGAAAAACATTTGTCATCTGTTACAATCTACCCTATAAAAGTTGTTGTAGTTTTACTGTAAGGATTCAAAAGTACAAAGAATGCAAAATTCAATCCTTTCAAATAGGAAGGAGTCTTCTGCTAGTAAGGTGAAGGTATCCATCACCATTTCTGTCGCCTTTCTTTACTTTTTTCCCCTGCCTTCACCTGTTCACACAGCTCCAAGAGAAGGAATGATAGAAAAAGCACAGGAATTTATAAACTAACTGAAGGCTGTCAGTAAATAATAAAAAAGAGAGTTTCTATTTTGAAACAAGAAATGGAGGATGTTAGAGAAAGTGAACGTCTATCAAGGAAATTAATCTAGTGATAGTCTTTCAAGGGTGTCACTCTGTCAAGGCTGACCTCTTGAACAGTCTCTCAGATGAATAGGGGATAAGCAGACTTTCCGCTTCCCTGGCACTTGAGGAAAACATTTGCCAGATGCAAGCATGGTAAATTTATGCTCTTTCAACTTCTGAGAGCTGGAGTCTTCCCAATTAGTTTCCAGAAGCTCAGCTTCTTTATTCTTTCTTCTGTCCTTTTACAGAGGGTTTAAGAAATTGTACGCACCGAGAAGGTGCTGCCCAGGGGCTGGAAGAGTCTCTCAGAAGTGAGAAATCATGCTTCATTAAATGTTAGGTATGGTTTCCACATCTCTGAAGTTATTCCCAAACCAGCAGACTTGTTGCATCCACAGCAGTCAGACATCTCCAACTCTCTAACTCTGCTCTTTCTTCCAAAATTCAGTTTCCCGTGCCATCTGTAAATCTGTCATTTATATTTAATCTCAAGTGTACAGAATCCAGCCATGTCTGAGCTTCCAGAGTTATGGAAAATGAAGGCTATTGAACAGAAATTGATCCTAATCAGTGGAGCTTTGCTCAGTGACCTAAAATGCAGTGGCCCAAGTCATCTTAGCAAAAAAGTCATGACGTGACTCATCTTACACTATGCTTCAGAGGGTTATAAATTGGTCAGAAGGGAGAGGAGTTTGAGCTGACAGAGTAGCAGTGATCAGAGCCTCGTTCTCCATGGGTGCTATTTAAATTGTCAAGTGCTGGAGAGAGATTCAGTGTGACTTATTACTTAAAAGTATTTCATGAAATGGAATGAGCTTCTAGGTGAAATTCTGTGCAAGTAGTTGGCAGGTTGTCTCTTTAGTGAGCATGTCTGAACGGTGCATTGGAACTGTCTCATTGTACTTTTTAATTCTGAATAAAAAATAATGGTATAACTAGAGATAAAACACTAAGAGGAAACGAGGGAGAAATTATCTTTATGATGTGAAAGACCACTTGGTGAGATAGTGATACAAAAATAATGGAAACTAGAAAGAAGTTGCTTTATCTGAGAATACAAATTGCAATTTTAGTGAAGTTGAAGTATGAGAGACAGTAATAATAGCAGGAAGGTAACTGCTGCCATATTCTTGGGTACCAAACTTTTCCAGCTGTGTTTCTGCATGTGATATGAGAGATTTCTTTGCCAGAGGGTCTTTCTGAGAATACAAGAATCATTGTCCTTTGGTTGTTTTGTTCCAACTGGTACTGTCAACTCAACTAGAGGTCTGTGTCTTGTCTTATTTTCACACGGGCTCCTAACTTCTGAGTTCTTTTGACACTGTGTTGCTCAAAAGACAGTATTTTGCAGATAACTGTTGTGTCTTTATGAAAATTTTTTACTGCCCCTTTTAACTCTTGATAAGAAAACAACTATATTAATGTGCTAATTTTTCCTTTCAGGCACAACTCGCCCTCCAAGAGAAGGAGAAGTGCCTGGTGTGGACTATAACTTTCTGACTGTGGAGGAATTTCTGGAGTTGGAGCGGAGTGGGACCCTTCTGGAAGTAGGAACTTATGAAGGTATGGAGCTGTGGACAGTGAAAAAGCACTTCAAATACCTGTGGTAGGACACCACACTTAGATCACCCTTGCTCAAGTTAAGACCTTGCTTCCTATCCTAGTGCTCTACTTTCCTTTTTTTTTCTGTACCCTGAGAGAGGGAATTTCAATATTGTTGTGCTTTTGTCTTTTCCCTTGAAGTTAACTGCCTCAGAAGATTAACATCAGTAGGCCAGGGAAATCCAATATGTACTCCAGTAAAAAAATACTGAGGCAGTACTGAAGCAGTATGCATCTATTCTTTGTATCCACTGTGGTTCATCTCCTTGTTCACTTTTTCTTCCCTCCTGCTGTTTCTCTTTCCCTTCATCTTCCCTAAATACATGTTCTTCATCGCTCAGTTGTATGCCCCTGTGCAGCTACATGATGTGCTGCTTTTGGATTTTTTTTCTTCCTTATTCTTAGATAATGGCTTCTAGCTTGAGTCATTGAGGTGATCGTTTTTACAGCACAACTTTGCAAACAACAATGCTGAGACAGCCAAGGGGCACTGAAATGTCACCAGGGTGAAAGCAGGAAAAAGATACCTTTGACTCCCAGAGAAATACAAGGCAAATTGACTGTATTTAGGTACACAATAGGATTTGTGTAACTAAACCTGCAATCTCTCTCTCCTTTAAATTGAATACTCCATTTGGAGTGGGTTGTTTTTTTTTTTCTCTAGAGAACATTCAAATGTAGCTCTTGAGAAGACAATGAAAAAAACTGTTTTACAGGTTTGAAAGTCATTCCAGTGTATTGCAGCTCATTTGTGCTCTGTATCTATTTGCAAGAAATCCAATGGGTCTTTCTGTTATTATGAGAGATTGAAAAAGCCTTATTCTTGTTATTCATTATAGTAAGAAATATGGGATTCATTTAAACATATGAATTACACACAAATAGCCAATAGTCTTTGAAAAGTCATCATCAACCATGAACAGAAAACATCATGACATGTGGTTTTGGTTTTCAAGGTCTGAAAGAGAAAAAAAGCACCTGAAAGACTGTTTGTTTGTCTACATCTTTAAAAACTCCCCTGTAAGGGCACCTTTAAACCTTGCACTCATTCCCAACTGCAGACAATTGCAGTGTCAAACCTAGTTTACATGAAGATGCTAAATGTATAATTTGGTTTCACTCTTCCACCTCTCTGAGCTGATTAGCTCCATCAGCACCAGTGCTAACGTTCCAGCAGCAGCTCTTCTCCAAAATGAGCCTTTTCCTCTCCATGTTTCTAATTATAACACTAAATTAGTTTTCTTTGTCATGGTGCTTGAAATAGATCAGCTGAACGGCCTCGCCATTGCTTCCTGATCGTATTTGTTCTGGTGACCTTTCCACTTGGAAAGACAAAGTGGGTAACTGTCTGTAAACTGGCTCCTGGGATATGCTGGAAATTAGTTTTCAGGAAATGCTGTATCCATCTGGGGCAGTTATAACATGGCCATTTCATTGCTTATGTGATTATATGCAGCAGCAGCTGAACTCTTTTAGTTTCACAGGCTGCTCTTTTGAGTTACTGAAGATGAGGTTGATTTCTCGTAAATCTGATGCGTATTTCACTTCTGTGGGTGATAGAAGTGTCTGAACTTTTAAAGAATAATTTGTCAGAAGTGCTGAGAAGCCTCTTTCCCTGTTGACATCAGTGATGCTGGTGCATTGTGGTTCTGGAGTGCTGGCCCATGGAAGGAAAAATCAATAAGAATAAAGCAAATAATGATGATGCATGTGTGCACATATACATCAAGACACATTACTATTTGATTGTAATGTGAAATAAATAGAGTTCATTTTTCACTTACAGCTTCAAGAAATTATTTTGCTGCCTTCCGAGATTCCTTTAATGACTTTGTTGTACTTTTTTTGGAAATCTTATTTTACAATTATATTGATCAAGACAGTGTTGATCTTGATTAGATCTTGGAAGATGGTGGGATTCAGACTCAGTGCTGCAATCACAATCAATTGTGTCTATTAAAAAAACCTCAATCTGCCAAAAAACCTAGACCACAAAGTAAGTTGAACTTTTATTGTCCAAGTCTCTATTATTGTCCAGTTTTACAGTCTTAAATTATTTTAGTTATCATTTGTTTTATGCTGCATTTCAGCAGCCACAAGCTTGTGTGGCTGAAGCAGGCTGGTAGTTTAGGGTCAGGGTGGTCCCAAGAACCCTTTTGGCCCTTAATTTGTAAGCATCAGCATGTGATGAGGNCCTCAAAAGAAAAAGTGCTGCACTTTATAACATGTGAAGGGTTATTACATTATAGCATATTATTGTCAAGGCATCATCTTTCATACTTAGGACAAGTGTTATGTGATTGCCAAGAGAAGTAATAAGTAATCTGCATTAGGCTCGTGACTAAGATGTAATGGGGTGACTTGCTAACATTTTGAAAATGTATAAAACTGGCTACTGTAGACAGGGTCTCCGATTGTGGTACTTAATGAGTGTAATAAATTACGTTAACAGTGCAGTTAGAATTTCAGTTGAAGTAGAGAGGTGTATTCAGCAGCATGCTTCAAATCAAGTTGCCTTTAGCCTAATTTATCTGATGTGCTGGCTTTCCTTGGGTTTCTTTGCAGCAGCCCCACTTCCCCAATTTCTTCAGTAAAATGGTTGGATTTGCTTTGCTGGGTTTCTGGTGTCTTCAGAGCCTGTGGGTCTTGATAACTTGGTCCAGCCTTGAAATGAGAACTGTGTCTGTGACATGCAAAACATGATGGGAAGATTGGGCCAGTAAGGGTGACAGATGTTGGGGATGCCCATGCAGAGGAACTACATGTTCCACTTAATAAGATAAGATCCGCTTATTATTGTCTCCATACTACAGACTGACTCAATAAATCATAGTGACTCCTTTAGCACCATTATAAT
>VYZS01018687.1:950-11038 GCA_013400695.1 Neodrepanis coruscans | reverse complement strand
AATTTTCTCCCTACAGTGGCAAGCAGCATCCCTGTATTCTTTCCATGTCACCTGAACTTTCTTCCACTGGGCATACACCTTCCTTCTTTGCCTTATTTCCTAGAGAAGATTCCTGATCAGCCAAGCTGGCCTTCTGCCTCACCTGCTTGACTTCCAACATTTGAGAATTGCCTGCTCGCTCTGCCTTAAGGAAGTGATGTTTGAGAGGTGACCAGCATTGATGGACCCCAGCACCTACAAAAACATTTTCCCAGGGGATCTTACTAATTCTCTGAGCAACCTGAAGTCTGGTCTTCTCATGCCCAGAGCTGAGGTTTTGCTGGCACTTTTCCAGTCAACAGAGATTTTAAACTCACTCAACTTTGTGGTTGTTGTTGCCAAGACAGCCACTAATCTCCACTTCACCCATGAGATCCAATCTGTTGATAAGCAGGTCAAGGAAGGTACCTTTCTGAGTCAGCTCCCTTAGGTCCTGTTCCATAAAGTTGTCATCCAGGGTTTTTGTGAATCTTCTAGCTCGGATTGTACCAGCTGTGTGATGCTTCCATTAATTTCCCAGGGCACTCCAGTTACAAGTCTCATCCCACCAGGTTTCACACAAGTCAGTGATATCAGATCCCTGGGACTTTGCCAAAGCGTAGAGCTCCTCTTGTTTGTTCTTCATGGTGGGTTTACTAGTGTAGAAATGTTTTACACGTGTGTGGTACTTTGTAGCCAACACCTCCTGAAGCAGATTGAGGGATTCCCCTAGTGCTGGTTTGCCCAAGTTTTTGCATGATATCCCATCACTCATCACTGGCAAGCCTATTTTTGTACTTTTACACCTTGCAAGACAGTTTAAAGCTCTACCAATGAGCCCCACTAGCTCCTATTCCAGAATGCTTTTTGCCCTCTGAGATCAGTGCATCCCATCAAGTGTCAGTAGACCAAATTATTTTTGATTACACAAACCTCTGATCTACTCGTTTACCTGATGAATCTGCCTATTCCTTTCAATATTACTCCTTGTTAATGGAAGGATCAACAAAATCACCAGCTGTGCCCCTGATCCTTCTACCAATCAGTCCAGGGCCCTAAAGGCTCTTTTGATTGCCCTCAAACTTCTCTTTGCTATTTCATGAGAATGAATAGAATGAGAAACAATTATCAGATATTAAACAGAGGGCCATACTAGACTGCAGCATTTTCCAGTAATCTCTCTTACCTGACACTGGTCCCTGGGAGACAACACACCTCCCTCTGAGTTGGGTCCAATCTGCATATTGGGCCCTCCATTCCCCCTAGAAGGGAGTCTCCTATTACAACTACCCTTCTTTTCCTATTAACAGAGGAGGTCTGGATGTGGGTTCTAGACCGTGTTGTTTTAGGAGGCTTCACTACCCCAGAAGAACCTCATTAGTTGTCTGTCTATCTAGCTGCAGAGCCTCATACCTGTTGCTGAAGGCTCCAGTCATATTTGTCAAACCCCAAGAAGGAGAAGGAGCCTTCCTCCTGGTGTGCACAGTAACCTACTTCCAGCCTTCAGCTTTAGCAGACCCTTGACTAACTGTGCCTGGGTAATTATCTTGCCAGGTTCTGAATCCCGCCGCTTCTCCACTAAAATGGAGGTTTAAGACTCCTGAGAGTCTTGAGATTGTAGATGGTCTGAAAATAACTGGTCAGTCTCTTGCTCATTCACTCAAATACTACAAAGTCTGTCCACTTCTTCCTGTAGCTCCTTCACATGGTGACACAGCTCTTCAATCACAGCACACCTTCTGCGAAACAACTGTCAACCCCAGCCTTATGGAGAGGCATCAGGCACTTCTGACAACCTGTGTGCTGGAGAGTTCTTAAGGTGTTCAAGCCCAAAAGACCCTGTCCGTACTCCTACTTCTCTCAACTTATAATCAGCCATATGCAGACCGCAAGAGGAACTCTACACTTTTGAGAAAAACTTAAACCTCCATGTCTACAAGGAGCCCTAGCAGGCTTGTGCCTACCGTTAGTTTACCACGTCACCTTCATCCCAGCACCTTCCTGACTCCTACTTCGCACTCTATGCTCTGTAATGTTCACAAACCACAGCAGCCTGAAAATCCTTCCAGGGAAGGAGAGAAGTGGTGCAGAGTTAATGATCCTGGATATGAACCTGCTGAGAAAGTAGTTGGATTGTAATTTAAATGAGCCATAAGTCGAGATCTCAATTAAAAATGGCTTATATCTAGTGGCACATTTAAGTTCTGCTCAAGTTTAGGCACAGCTACTTTACTATATTCAAATTATTATCATAGGCAAAAAGGAAACACCAAACAAAAATATGTAGTCCATGTAATTTAAATCTTAGCAGCTGAATAACTGACTGAAAGAATTATTATTATTATAGATTAATGATTGTAGAAAAAGAAAAGAGAAGCCTAGACTTGATGCTCCCCTACTGTGCTTCCTTGATTATCATTCCATCGCTTCATCTCATATACACAGGCTGCATTTATGGTGTCCCTACTTGCAAGGTATTTGCAATCACACCATATCTATTCTCTGTGAACTATCAACATTCTACTGTCATGCAAGGCTCTGGAGAGACCTTACTGAGAACTTTCAGTACTTAACAGGATTCTATAAGAATCACAGAGTTATTGAACCATTGTGTTGGAAAAGGTCTCCAAGACTAAGTCTAGCCTTTGACTGAATACCATTAATAAAATCATAGCACTGAGTGCCAAATCCAGTAATTTCTTGAACACTTCCAGGGGTGGTGACTCCAACACCTCCCTGAACAGCCCATTCCAACACATGACATCCTTTTCAATGAGGAAATGCGCTGTGATGTCCAGCCTGAACCTCCCATGGCACAGCTTGAGACCACGTCCTCTTATCTTGTTGCTTGAGAGAAGAGGCCAACCCCCACCTGGCTACAACCTCCTTTCAGGTAGTTGTAGAGAGCAATTATGTCTCCCCTCAACCTCCTTTTCTCCAGAATAAATAACCTCAGATCCCTCAGCCACTCCTCATATGACTTTCTCTCTAGACCTTTCACCAGCATCTTTGCACTTCTCTGGACTCACTTCAGCACCTCAATGACTTTCATGAAGTGAAAGGCCTAGAAATGAACACAGATAACCAGGTTCAGTCTCATCAGTATTAATTACAGGGGGACGATCACTGCCCTGGGCCGGCTGTTTTTGACACAAATCAGGATGCCATTTGCCTTCTCATCAACCTGGTGCTGGCTCATGATCAGTTGCAGACAGTTTTGTGTGTGATCCCTTAAAATCAGAATCTTCAATTTGGCAGCACTGGACATAGGACTCTCTGTGCCACAGCTGCCCACAAAATATATAGGCCTTGTGTGCATGGTGTTACTGACCAGAGAATCCCGTAAAGGAAGAAAGACTATGTACAACCGTACAAGGGCAAAATGGAGTCTTTTCTTTATTGCAAAATCATCTGCTTTTATAGTGCAAAGATTGTTTTGGTTAATACAGCCAATAGATGAAAGGAAAGGTGGTCATGTGTTATGCAGAGTTCACTAAGCCAATCTTAGAGCCACATCAGATCATAAGACTGTTTACGTGCCTAAGACATTATATCATAATCTGGACATGCTGTATTAATAAATTTATAATGCCACATTCAGTCACTGCTGATGAGCATTCCCAGGTCCTTTTACACTGTGCTGTTTTATAGCCACTTTGCCCCAAGACTGGGGTTGTTGGGATCTAAACGCAGGACTTGGCATTTGGCCTTGTTAGACCTCATTTTGTTGGGCTTGGCCCATTGATCCAGACTGTCCAGATCCCTCTTCAGAGACTTCCTACCATCAAGCAGATCAACACTACAACCCATCTTACTGTTGTCTGCAAACTTACTCAATCCTCCCACCAAGACCATCAGCAAACATATTAAACAGCATTGGTCCCCATATTGAGTCCTGGAAAACCTCAGTGACTGGCCACCAACTGGACCACTCTTTGGACCCAACCAGTTCTTAACACAGTGAACAGTGCACTACTCCAAGCCATGAGCAGGCAGTTTCTCCAGGAAAATGCAGCAGGAGACAGTATCAAGAGCTTTACTGAAGCCCGGGTAGATAATATCCACAGCCCTCTCCTCATCCACCAGATGGGTCACTCGGTCATAAATGGAGATCAGGTTGGTCAGGCAGGACCTACCATTCACAAACCTGTGCTGTCTGATACCCTGGTTGTCCTGTACGTGCCATGTGATCACAGTCAAAATGACCTGTTCCATGGCCTTTCCACTAAGTTCAGGCTGACAGGCATGTACTTCTCCGGATCCTCCTTCTTACTCTTCTTGTAGATGGATATTACACTGGCCAATTTCCAGTCACCTGGAACCTCCCTGGTTTACCAGGACTGATGATAGATGATAGAAAGTGTCTTGGCGATCCCACTCAGATTTATGAGTGTCTGAGCAGCACAGCATATCACTAACTACTTCCTCCTGGATTTCAGGGAGTCTTTTCTGCTCCCCATCCCTATATATCAGATCTAGAGGACTGGTTGCCCTGAGGATATGTGGTCTTAGTGTTATAGACTGAAGCAAAGCAGGCACCAAGTACCTCAGTTGTTTCCTAATCCCTGGTGAGAGTGTTCCCCCTTGCATTCAATAAAGGATGGAGATTTTTTCCTGGTCCTCCTTTTATTGTTAATGTTTCTATAAAAACACCTTTTATTATCTTTAACAGCAGTGACCAGATTGAGTTCTCGCTGAGAATTCATCTTTCTAATTTTCTCTCTACATGACCTAGCAACATATTTGTACACTTTCCTGAGTTACCTGCCCTTGCTTCCAAAGGTCATAAACTCTTTTTTTTTCCTACAAATGCTTCCTGTTCAGCCAGGCTGGTCTTACCCCCTGCCAGGGAAAGATGGGGACAAACATTTTAGCAAAACCTATTGTGACAGAATAATTTTAATCTAAAAGAGATAGATTTAGTCCAAACATAAGGATGAATCTTTTCACAATGAAGATGGTGAAACACTGGAACAAGTTGCTCAGAGGGGTGGCAGATGCCTCCTCCCTGGAAACATTCAAGGGCAAATTGGATGGGGCCCTGAACAAACTTACATAGTTGAAGATGTCCCTGTCCATTTCAGGGGGAGGTTGGAGGGAATAAAACATTTTTTAAAAAAGACATGCCAAGATATGCAACCTCCCAGACCCAGTTTTGAAAGACAATAAATGTTAAAAAAATACTTCTGTTGTTCTTACCTATTAAATTTCAGTTCACATAATCTAAACATTACTAAAATTGACTGGTTTACTTTGGAAATGTTCTATACAGAAGAGTTTTCAGATTATAATCTTTCATGCCTGCAATATGGCATCTTATTAAAATCTTTGTTAGAACCTAGTTGAGAAAACAATTTGGCCTCCATATGCTGGATGTGGCTATCATCCATCGTGAGACTTACATTCTTCTCCTTTTAAACAGTTTCCTTTGCATTCTGAATATGAGTGCATCTGCTGATCCTATTGCCACTTGACCAGGATTTTCCTCAGCTCACAGAACTTGTTTCTAGCTGAACACAACAGCTGAAGAAGTGGAAAATAGCTGATAGATTCTCACCACCACATAAGACTCTTATTGTGGTATTAACTAGGGGGGCTCGGTTTCCATCAGAGAGGTGGAAAAAATCCTCTGTAAGAACACTGACTTCGAGGGGCAAGATTTTATTGCACAATTTATCTGCGTGCAGAAGAACCCAGAAGACTCCCATTTCCCTGAGAAAAAAAGAACTTGGCTCTGCCTTCACATTGGTGTGAAGCAGAGCCCCTTTAATACCAGTCAAACTGCACTCTTTGGCACACATTGCAACCAGGGAATCTACAGCAGAAGTGCAATATCTAGGTATGCTAGCCAAGAAAGTGGGTTAGCTAGCACTTGGACCTTAGCAGCTGTGATTAAAATCTGAAATAAGCTTAAACAGTTGCACAGTATTATCATAATCAATGGATTTGCATGGTGGAACATGCAGTTCATTACAGCACCATCCAAATAAGAGAGTGAGATAAAATTAAAATGACAACAAGTCACTGCAAAACTGCACACTTTGGTCTCTTGAGTAATCTAACAGATTCTTTAACTGAGGCAGACTGAAGCTGCCATGCATTATTAAAGCAGATTCCCAGGTAATATTTAGGGTATGTTGGTTTATAGCTATCACCAATTACCTTTCAACAGTTTTATTCTGTATTTGTCAAAAAAACCTCAAACTTTACTATCTACCTCTTCACATACCTTGAAAAGAGCTTTCCATTTCCTGAACAAGTTCTTCAGCAGTGTCTGTGAGGTCTTTATTATTTTTGTATGTTTTCATCAATTTTTGCAGCTTTATTATGAGGCCCCACTACTGTGCTTCCTCAGAGGCTAACCGATTACTACTATTGAAGTCAGCGAAAAGGAGTATTACTCCTGAAACACAAACCATCTTCCTGGGAGACTCACTTTGAAATAAGTCTTTAACTCTGAATAGATTTTGCTTATGAAGCCAGATTTGAATAGAATTAAGTTGGGTCTATCAAGTCACTTTCTGGAAACTGAGATAATCTGTCCTAATAAATAATGATTTGGTTCAAAAATGCTCCTCAGTTTTATAAGATATGGGGCTAACAGATTGTT
Source organism: Neodrepanis coruscans (assembly GCA_013400695.1). Lineage (NCBI taxonomy): Eukaryota > Metazoa > Chordata > Aves > Passeriformes > Philepittidae > Neodrepanis > Neodrepanis coruscans. The sequence continues at coordinate 4,410 of VYZS01018687.1, read as the reverse complement.
CTTACATAGTGTGTTATAAAAACAAAACCTGTTTTAAAAAATCATGCTTACCTAATATGTTAGGAAGTACTCTCATCATTTGTATTGTGGATTTTGTTTTCATTTACTCTTCGTAGATATAACCATCTAATCTTCCTTTCAGCTGGCCATATCATATAATGAGGTTTTCAATACAGTGTATTTTAAGGCAGTAACTAAACCACCCAACTGACTCCATTCAAAAAAAAACCCAGTAAATATTTTACAAAACTCCCAATGAAATTTAAAAAAAAACATATATTAGACTTCTAGGAAGAAATGGATAATGCACAAGTTGCAGAGGACCATTTGCTGGAAAAAAATAATGAACAATTTCATATAAAAAATAATTTCATGATCTGTTCATGACCTTGCTGAGAACACTACATTTTTCTGATGGATAGATTAGTCATTGTGAAATACTTCCCCAGCACCATCCATGACTAAAGTTCTCAGGGCACCACATGGTTATTTCACTAAGGATTTAAAGTTATTTAAAGCCTGTCTGTGTGTGAACATTCTAGAGCAGAGGCTGCAGCAAATATTTTAGTAAATACAAACAAATAACTCCAAGCATGAATGAGATAAAAGAGACAATTATAACAAAAACATGACTAAATAGTCTATTTTTGGTGTCCAGGTGCAGGACATCATCAGTGACTGAGACTGGAGTAGGATGGGAACAAGTTAAAATGGGAGGACATACCTTTCTCTCCTGCTGACACATTCACACTCCTTACATTCCTCTTCACTGATTCTCCCACAAGATGTGAATTCTGCTGCTCACGCTCTCTCCTTCCTCTAGTTCAACTTGTTTTCTTCCTTCCACATCATTTCCCCCAGGCACCTAAGTCTGCTTCTTCTATGTGAGATCCACTTCATCACAGATGAATTCAGTCTTGCCACTACCCCTCCAAAACTGCCGAGATTTTAGCAATGTGCTCATCTGAGCTGGATGCTACTCCTGCTTCTCCCATTGTCCCTTGCCTCTCACGTTTCCAAAGTGTAAGAAAAGAGCCCCAAATATTACCCGGGGGAGAAAGCGACAGCACACTCACTGCTGAGTCAACACTCTCCTCTATCCAACAAGCACACAGACCACCTTAAGGGGAACATTTTGGAGGAACTTTCCACACTGGGCTGAGGAGGAGCAAGAATCACATAATCTCTCTCAAGCTTTCTTGAAACAGCTGTCCTAGCTCAGAGCATTTTGTTTGCCTTAACGTATGAGGCACTTCTCCCTCGCACTTCAAGGTCTTAATGTGAAACACAGTTGTTAGTACTGGAAGGTTACTCTAAAATGATTCTTTGCAATGTATATGTATGTATGCATGCATATGAACAACACCACAAAAAAAAACAGGATTTGCATTCAAAAGGGCCAGGCATACAGAAAAGAAATGTGACACTATTGTGAGTCAGCTTTACAGAAGAAATTGACACTGTTCATTTTTGGCACTGATCATCTTTCTTCTGTCAGAACACATCAAATGCAGCCTGGTATCTGCATAATGCACACAGTAAGACCAGGGTGAAAAGAAGAAAAAAAATGTTGTAAAAGAGCTTTTAGACCGGTGGTCAGAAAGCAAAGAGGCATTATGTGTTCTCTGTGACTGTAGCTCCAAAATGCCTGCTGAAATATAGTTCAGAAAAATAATGCTTCTTTCCCTACACCCTCAAGATTTGAGGCAGAATGTTCTGAGAAATACAAAGATTTTCAGGTGCTTTGAGACTCACTGTTGCCTTTCTCTTTCCAGATGTCTCACAGGTGGAAGAACTGCTGTTGCAAAAATTGTGCAGTGCACACTGAGGTCCAAATCCAGCCAACAAGGACAATCCTGGCTCCTCACACTTTTCACACATTCACACTTTTTGGGTTGAGACACACCTCAATTGAACTCTGAATCTGTCTGGGAGTTAGCTGGCCAAATCCAAAGTACACCACATGCACTGAGACACTTCTGATGGCAGCTCTGAGTGAAAGTGAGGTCTCATCTGAAGGAACTTAGGATACCTGAAACTGAACCGAGTTAAGCATATGGGGGGAAGGATTTCTTTTCTTCATTATACAGTTTGTCCTATTAATTCACAGACTGACACACCAGCATCTCCTCTTTTCAACACGTGCAATGGTAGAAAGCCAATCTTTCTCACTGCTAAGCATAATCTATTCAGAGCAGAGTTTAAAAGACCCCACAAATTCCTGATATAATAATTAATCTGGAGAAAAAGTGGCTCAAAAAGTCACAAGCTATATGATCACACATAACAAAAATCCTTAACAACTTTAACTTCCCTGTGTATATTAATCTGAAATTCTTACACCATGCCTAAATTTTCTGCCATTTAAAATCTGATCTTTCTTTACTCTGTGAAATCAATTTTATTCCCTCACAGATTTCTTATTAAGTAAAAACTTTGGACAATCTTCCATATTTGCTGATGATAGTCTGAGAAAAATAAATAATTTTTTGCACATTTGTGTAAGAAAAACACGTTCTCTGCCTGCTGAATAGTCAAAAATAGTGAATAGTGAAAAAATCTCAGTTATAATTTGTATGAGTACAAGATAGTATTTTAACTAAAACCTAGGTCAAGATAAAATCAAATAGTATTTCAATATGTAGAAATATTGAAAAATAGAAAATTTGGGCTCTGGACCCAAAACTAAATTTAAGAAAAATCTCCAAACTGAAAAAAATCTGAAGGTAAGAATACAACAAAGTTTGTGAAGACCCTAGAAGTACTTCTTTCATCCTGGCTCTCAGATTTTTTTCTCTGATCAGAATTCCTATAGAGAAGAATAAGGTAGGAAGAGTTTAGAAAGAGGTAAGCTTAGTTGTGAAGAAGTGTATATAGAAGAGTGTGATTTTTGATTGGATTATTCTTAGCAAAGCCTGAAGATACATTTGAAGGTGAAGGTCCTCCACTAAATATAATATAGTGTTTACCACCTCCTAGATTCATAGAGTACTTATGAGCAAGATATTTGTGATTGTGGTGGTTTTACCACAAATTCAGTGATTTTGGAGCAGAGACTCTGAGAGAAGTCACAAACACACCCCAAAAATGAAGAAAACACACAAATATCACAGTTTATTTTGCACAAACACCAAAACCCGACAAATAAAGTGCAAAACAGACAAACAAATTAAATTTTTCCAGGGCCCGTGTTTGAGGTCAGGACGCTCTGGAGATAGTGCTTGTCTCTCTCTCCCTCTGGGCCCGGCTGAGAGACTCCGGGGTAGTTAGCAGGGAGCACGTGGTCTCGAGATCCCCTTAGCCGTGAGCCTCTGCCCGGTTTTGACTGAGGAAACAACTCAAGAAGATTACAAAAACCGCGCACCCCCTCCCTCCCTCCCTTTAGCCCAAGGAGAGATTTAGTGCTGAAAAAGGGAAAAATGTGGCCTTTGGCCCCTGGGGAATAGCTGCAAGGTAACCC
>VYZS01018684.1:0-57714 GCA_013400695.1 Neodrepanis coruscans | reverse complement strand
CAACAAATCCCTATTTAGGAAAAGCAGCTTAGTATTCCTTTGGTCACTGTCTGGAGACTGCAAATGTCCCAAGGATTAAATAGACATTTATTTTTTTGCCACTGGGCAAAGTTGTCTGCCAGGCTTTCAGCAGATGCATGTTAATAAACAGTTGTGATGAGGGATCAGAGCAATCTGAGTGACTCAGAGCTGCTCCCAGGGTAAGCAGAGCTCTCCAGTGCCTCCCCTCAGCCCCTGTTTGAACTGAGATGGAAGCTGTGAGCAAATAAAGCATGATTTGACAGTCAATAGTGAGACACAAGCCCCTTCCCTGAGCTGACAAGTGGCACATCCCACAAGAGCTGTGCACTTGGCATTACCTGGCTCTTTGGGAATCCTCAGAGAAGCCAAGGACCAAACAGTCCTGAAGGATTAATTGCCTTGGTAGCAGCAGCAGTGCCCAGAATAGGCTGCAATGCCTTGCCAAAAGCAGATGGGAGAGGTTGTGTTCCTGTCTGCAGAAGGTGTTCTGGGCAGTTGGTGTGACACCAACAGGGTGAATGTTCCCTTCTGAGCACAGGAATTGGGCTGGAGCCCAGTGCACTGACTGCTCAGGCTGAGGAGGAATTATCTGTGACTTTACAGCTCCTTTTTGTACCAGTGTGGGTGAGAGCACTAAAGAACTCCATTGAAAGGAGTCCAGAGCTGAAACTGAGACAGGAGAATCTCCCCCCAGATTTCCTGGCAGTGATGGCTGCCCAGGAAGAGAAATTTAAGTTGGCTGAGAGCATCTTCCTCCTGTGTGGCCCCACCAATGTTTATGGTCTTATTTTAGGAACTGAGTCCTTCCCAGGCAGCCAGAGTCCTTATTGTCTGCAGTTATAAACACAGAAGTCACTGTGCACGATGGACACACTGGGTTTTTTTGTGTTATCATGAAAGGAAAATAGCATCTTGGAAGTCCCGATTTTTCCTTTCTTCCAGGTTTGCTTTTTTTTTTTTTTTTGTTTGGCCCTGATAGTCCAGGGAACTTATTTCTGGAGACTTCTTCCCACAAACATTTATGTTGCTGTGGCAATCTCAGTCTGTGTTTTGTCTCCTTTCTGCTCTTCCATGAAGCTGTCTGCATGTTTAATTGTAATAGCTGCTTCCTCCAGAGCTGTGCATCTCCACGTGACCATGCTGGAGGTTTTAATTCATGACAAATAAGATAAAGCAATACTTATATCAGAAAGGAAATCCTTTTGGTGAGAGCTGGAGGTGTGACTGCAAACCAGCAGCTTGGACACTGACCATGTTTTCTGGCTCAGTCTGACCCTGATTTCATCTTGGGCAGTTTAATTAACTTCATCCTTTCTTGTTACTTGTTGTGAGCATGAGAGTGACCCCATTTCATAAGGATGTGGAAACCCATTAACTCCCCAAATCCTCTCAACCTGTGTTTCCATGTAGTGTTGAAATACTCCTTATATAATCAGAGCAGCATTATTATTCCAGTTATTAATTAGTTCTGCTTTTTGTCTAAACTTGAATGAATGCCAGTTTTCTCTTGCATGTGAGCCTTTCATAATTCATCCTCTATACTTTTATTACCATCCTAAGTGCAAGCAAATGTAGGGGAGAATAAAGACACATATTTTACATCCTATTAATTCTGGGCTGCTGTGGAGAGAACAAAATACTTAGTGGATTGCTTAGGCTGATATCCATTCTCCAGGCTGCTCAAGGTCATAGATAATGGATGATGGACCTTTGTGTACAAGATGCATTATACATGGGTTCTGGACAAGTTGGAATCAAGTCTAGGAATTATGCCAGTTCATTGTTGGAGAAATTTATGGCATTTAGCACTGATGTAGCATTTTAATTTCTTCAAGGGGGATTATAACTAATTAACTCTTGCTCATCTACAGAGCACAGTTGTCACAGGTGAGAAATAGAGTTACAAGAAGTGATTTTTTTTCCCTAAGCTAATATCAAAACTAGAATTAAACCTCAAACTGTTTACTATTTGTCTTGTAATCCATTCACTAGGCCTTGTTTTATCTCCAAAAAGGAGCTGCTAAAATAAAAAGGAGTTGCTAAAATGAATCCAGGAGTGTTCTGCTTTCACTGAGGGCTTGGCTCCCTGGATTTTAGTGTGATGACAGAAGTGAGCAGGTAAATGTTAAATGGAAGAATCCTGTCATCAGATCTTCCTCTGAGAACATCCTGGACCCACAGCTGCCAGGAGAGTGAGGGTTTCTTTGGCTTTTATGGATTTACTCACTTGATTGACTTTTTTACACTCCAAACACAAGACCAGCAGTTGCAGGTGAAAGAGTGAGAAGTTGAAAACCGCAGTGAATGTAGCAGGAGGGACTGAGGAGGTATAGGAAGCTTCTTGGCTAAAAAAGTTGTTGTTGTGAGTCATTTTTGCCTGGGCTTGCCAAATTCTTGTGATGGTTTTCTGTGTGCTAATTACCTACAACTGTAGGAATGCACCTCTTAAAAAGCCAGTTTCTCTTGTCTTCCCTGGGAAAAAACTTAGGGTTTTAATGAACAAACTTGTGGCCCTGTGCTACAGAAGTGAGGACAGGTTTAGATGAAGATCCTACATAATGGCCCTGTTTTTCTTGGGCTTGCCACCAGCAGCCCTGCCTTCCTCAGGGAGCAGTGGTGTCTGAAAACCCTCCGGAGCTTTTTACTTCAGAACAACTCACTCCTCCAAGCTGTGGGCTCAGAACTGGTGTGGGCATAAAACTCTGACTCTCTTCTGTGTGATTTCACTTGCCTGTGGTTTCCCTATTTTCAGTGTGAGAATTAAAGGAACAGGATTAGAGCTGATGACATGGATTTGTTTGACTGACCTGTGTCTAAACCAGTGTTTTCCAGCCTCCTGTGAAGCACTGGATCCAAGGAGTACAGTGCAAATTTTACATGTGTCCGAACTTCCAGGAAGAGAGGAAATGCTCTGCCTGTCTCTTGTATACTCTTACATCTGTTGCTTTTGCTGAACTTCCCAAACTGCCTGATTGTTTGGCTTTTTTCAGCAGCATCTTTGTGCCTTCAGGAAGCAGAAAGTTTGTCTTCCCTCAAGAGAGTTTAGTTTGGTTTGATTTTTAATTTAAAAAAAATCTTTGGCTAATCCATGGTTGGCGTGGATTCTCCTGACCTGGTTGCTTTTTTGAGAGATTATATTCTTAATTTTCTGCTTCTCTCATGGTTTCCACTTGTAACACCTACCCCACGTTTACACACATCATTTGTGCCTCCTTGGTTTTCATCTATGAAATTGTGGAAGTAAAAAAGCTTTTTGCAAAGTCTCCCAAAGTCTGTATTTTACTTTTGAGTCAATGTATCTTTGGAAAATTAGGGAAGCACAAACCCACTCTATTGGAGTGTATCTCAAGGTTATACTGAGGCAGTTGTTTCTTTGCTCTGGGAAGACACTGGATGTTCTAAAAAATGAATGGCTTGTCTTCAGAAATGCTCTTTATTCTAATCAAAATTGCTGTGGCTGTTCATATTCCCATTCAAATCCCATTCCTGTTTTCCTGCCTTTTAGATTTTAGAGTAAATTGTCTGGGCAGAACAAACCCAGGTATAATGAAAGCTAAAAGGATCTCAGAGTGGCTGAGGCTCTGATGTGCATTTGAAGTCACTCTAACCCCAGGTACTTTCACATTTGAGCAGTGAGAGGATGGCAGGATAATGTTACTGGGAAGGCATAATTCATCTGGGAACCTTTCAGTTCCCCACACTATTAGGCCTATTAAGAATCTGAGACATCCTGGGGAGGCATTAAAAACCTGTTGATGAGAGAAGTTCCCATCAAAGTCCATTAACATAAATGAGTGGTCAGCGTAGCTGGGACTGACATATTTCATCTGCTTTTGCTGTAAGAGCAAGTCTGAACTTCTGAAGAGCTTTCAGGCTCAATCTTAGTCATGATCTCTCCTGTCACTCAGCATTCCCCTTGCTTTTCTTGCACTTGTGTGAGGGAGAAGCATCCCCACACATTCACTGCAGTGGATAAAGGCAAGGTGGGAGGAGGGGAAAGGCCTGAAGCGTGGCTGGAAGAGGAGAGAGACTCCTGCATTCACAGCAGCACTGTCACCTCAACTCATTCAGGGTTGTCTGTAAATGTCTGTGTCCACCAAAAGCTAAAAGGACACAATGTTCTGGCTCAGCCTCCCATGGCAAACAGCCTGGAGGCTCCACCTGCCAAGGTGGGAGCAGCAGCAATATCAGTGGTGTGTGTGGCTGGGCTCCACACTTGTCCCAAACTGCTCCCATGGAAGTGAGACAGGTATTAGCCACGCTGCTGAAATAAAGGCAGCAGCTTAAAAAGCCTTAGAGGAGGCAGAAAAACTTGCAACAATGAGGAGGAGACCTTAAAGCAGCTGCCAGAACTGAGGTTTGGCACTTGCAGGAGTTTTCCTGTGGCATCCTGAGCTCCCCACCTGGCCCTGGCTGAGCATCCTCTGTGGTGGACACCAGGAGTAGCCTGCAGCAAGGTAGGGACTGTGAGCACAGAGTGCAGCACAGGGGATAGCACAGGTAGATCATTATTTTTAGCTGTCTTAGAGTAATTACAGCAAGTTTTGTGCTTATTGAAATCATGCCATGTGAACAAATTGTAGACAAGAAATCTCTGTGCTTCTGAAATAGCATTGAAATGGGTTTGGAAACTGAGTTTGGTTTTACTACTTGTGACACAAGTTGAGAAGTATCTAATGTAAAAAAAATATTCAGCCTCTTAATTGTGTATTTATACATCTAAACTGTTTATACTCCAAGCCAATTTAAAATATGTACTTGTAATAATGTCTTCCAATTATTTGCTTAAGAAGGAGAAAGGTTAAATCACTTGAGTATTAAAATGCTTTGTTTATTCACATCAGCATAAACATGTAAAGTAGGGAATAAAATAGATCCTTAATAGGTGACAGCAGAACAGGAATATCTGATCATGCTCATGTTCCTTTGCCTGGTGGCCATTGTTCTGATAAATGACATTAAACACCATCTTAGAGGCATTAGCCACTGACTAATGCTTCAAAATTCCATGGAAGCATGGATCTTTGGGAGGCTTATCCTGCATTTTTGTCACCTCTGTGACACCTCTCTGAACAAGCAATATCAGTTCCCAAATGTTCAGAAGGAGGTTTTCTCTTGAGCTTTGTGTGATCACAGAAATCATCCTTCAATGATGACAGACCATCGAGTGTGTGATTTGGCCAAATGTTATAAATCAGTAAGAGAGTAGATCAGTGCCTGTTTTTCCTTGGATTATGGGGCCTTCACTCTGCTCCCTGTCCCTGCCTTCCACTTCAGGGGGTGGGTACTCTGGGAACTGCTGCTCTTAGTATTAGAGACTGAAGGAAAGAAGGCATTCAGTACCTCAGCCTGTTGCTCATCCTTTGTCACTGTTTTCCCTTGCATCCCATAAGGGATGAAGACTCTCCCTTAGTGTTGTTTTGTTGCTTTGTACCAGCTCTTATCACTTGTTTGGATCTGTTTATTCTGAAGTGGCAAATCCATTTTAATGGTGAGAGATCTAAAATAGTACTGGGAGAAGACTTGTAGTAAATGCTCACACTCATGTCCTGCTTTCCCCTTTCTATGGAATTCTGAAGGCTCTATCTGCAGGCAGTTACTACCTGTGCTTTTACTACACATCTTTGTTTTTCTATCTTCTAATCTTGCAAAAAAATGTGAAGTCATTGGTCTGAACCAGTCCTTTTGCACAAGTTCTGGCTCTACAAACACCATTTTTGTACTTTCCCTGTGTCTTTCAAAATGTATTTGTGAGGAGCCTCTGTGAATCCATTCGGGGGTAGAGCCTTGAAGGAACAGTTGGGACACTTGTCCTGTTAATGGAAACAAGCCCTGGTTATCCATTTTGTCTTTCACACTTGTCCTGTGTGAGACTTGTCTGCTGTAAGTGCCTGTTCATTGACAAGTTGTCTACATCAGTTTTGCATTACCTTCTGATTTCACTGTCATTAAGGACTGAAAGCGATTTATGAAAATGTTCAAGGCTGAACCTGGAGAAAAGGAAACATCTAAGAACAACCTAAAAATAATAAATGCTGCAAAGGCTTTGATCACTTGAGAACAAGCTGGAAAGCAGAGTGCCAGTTCTAGGAGCCTTATTTCCGAAATATAAAAGGAATTATTACTAGTGTATTTTAGAAGTATACTGTAATGAGTAAGGATCTCTTTTAATCTGCTTTATTGTACTTCACCAGTTATATTTTGTATTACAATACTTGATGAATATTCATGTGTAACTCCTCATAAAGTTCTCTTAAAATCCATACCAAAAGGATGAAATGGTTTGAGATGTGGCAATTACTGACTGGAGGAAAATTGTTCTCTACTGAACACTTGCAACAGGCAAATCACTGCCAGAATGGTGCTGTTGGAAAGAGTGTTAAATGGTGAGTGTAAATCACAAAGCTATTATGGTGTTTCATATTAAATAGTTCACAAACTGTGGCAGTTACACTTACAACAAGTTTAGACAAATATTAGGGTGCTCTATTGCATGAGGATTTGCAGATCACTGTGTTCCTTCATTACTGGGCTATTTAACACTTCCTAGGAAGCCTGTGGACTGTGTTCTCTGGGCGAGCACTCCCCTGCTCTGGGGTGTGTGCTTGGCTGTGTTGGATCAGGCACATCCTGAGGCTTTGCTCTTTGGGGTTTGGGGCTAATATCCCTTTAAATATTTAAGAGTGTTTCTATAGACTGAAACCTGTTGGGGATCTATAATATTACACAAAAAGCAACCTTCCCTTTTTCATTTTCTCCCTATAAAGATGTGTTGTACACATTTCCCTCTCTCACATTTATAAGGGATGACAGGTTTCTTTCTGAGGAGCTGGAGATACAAAATACCTGGCAGCAAAATGGCTTTTAACTCATTTTTATAGCACTGCAAGGCAGTATCTTGCTAATGGCCTTTTCTCAGACCACAGAAATGCTGCCATTAGAGAAGGGCTGTGGCTGGCTGCATCTCTGAGAAAGGAGGTCTCTCACAGAGGTGAAGGCTCTTCATTAGGGTACACAACTCCATATATTCAAGCAAAAATAGGCCTGTCTGTTTTCTAAGCTTTGAGATGTTTTAAAAAAGAATTATGCAGAAGAGCCTCTTAAAGCTGAACTGTTAGGAGCAGTGTGGTCCATATACAAACAGCTATTGCATGGAGTGTGTGCTACCCAAGCAGGAATCCTCCCCTTAGGACAAGGAGCTCCAAATATATCCCCCAATATATCTTACTAGGCATCCTCTCACTCCATCTTGGTTGGTGAAGCAAGAAAACCTTTATTTGGGGAAAATAGTGAGACTTTGCAAATACAGCAGTTGTGCATTGCTGTGATAAAAACACAAACTCCTGGCGACTTGGAGAGAAGCCTTGTCTCCCATCTCTGCTTCAAATCCCCAAAAGCAAGTCCAGTTTGTCTCCTGTCACTCAGATTCCATGAGAAGGCAGCTAATCCCAGCACCTCCCCTCTATTCCCAGAGCATGGCCAGGTGTACATTCCAATTTTTCCACTAGATCCTGAGGACTGATGGGGGCAGGCCATAGATGAGGGAGGGCTGTGGCCGAGGGGTGGTTGCTGCCTCCTGAAGACCAGGAGGGAAGAAATGGAGAACTAATGGCTTTTGTTTCATTTGGGAAGTGGTGGGTGGTGGTTTCCCAAACAGCCTCATAAACTGCTCTCAGCTGTGATTTATCTCTTGGCTTGTCCAGCCAGGCTGCTGCTTTAATGGCAGAAATGAGTTTTGAGAGGTTGGCAAAAGGAGCTGTAATTGGGCTTGAGGATTTCAGTGTTGCAGAGAGGAAAAGAAGTGTTCCTTCTGTCGAAAATTTATAATTTTTCTCAATCAAGTTACTTGAAACATGAAGAAAAGCTTCAGCAAGAGGCATATTTCTCCATGGAACATATTTGTATGCCATGCTTCAGACATAGTATTTTTAGTTTGATACAAGTAGCAAAGTGTACATGCATAGATAACATACCCGTCTCACTTACTTTATCCCTGGAAGGGGGGAAAAAGCTTTTCAATTCCCTTTCTCATGCCTCAGAAAATTCCTAAAAATGTGCTTGTACTCAGTGTTCTTGTCAAACCCCCTACAACATGGTGTGCTGAGAAAATCCTATCCCAAAATGCTAATTCTTCCCAAAGACGTGTGCATGGGAACAGAGGATATAAAAAAATTGTTCGGCAACCAGAACAGCCTAGTTTTATTGGAAATGCCTCTAATGGAGGAATAAACTGTATTTCTCAGGTAATTACACTTTTAGCTGGGGTGGAATTAGAGCATCTCTAAGGTCCCTTCCAAGCCATTCCATGATGCAGGAACACACCAAGGTGGTTGAGGGTACACAACACACTGTCCTGTTCTTTGTCAGTGACTCCAAAGGTTATCCATGTTCCCACACAGTATTTGGAATGATTCCCCTGCTTTAACAATCTGGTATTGAAGCATTTCTAGTACAGAGTGAAATGGTCTTGTGCCAAATGTTGGAACATGGGGATGTGCTGAGGTGTGTGGAGAGTTTTCCTTGGGAGGAGACAGGGCCACAGAGCTGATCCTGAGGGCACAGAACCTGGAGATGGAATCGCTTTCCTTTCCACTCTTTTATATAGATAAGACCTGATTATTTTCATGAAAGGTTGGAAGCAAACTGGTCCCACACCAGTGCCTGTGTCTCCACTGCCAAAACCTGCTGTGTTTTATACTTTTCTGCAGTAAAGCTGCCATTTTTCAAGCAACATTATATGGTGCAATTAAATATTAATTACAACTTCCAGGCTCCTTCTCAGGTAATAGCCATGTCTGGTTATTAGATGAGTGAGGAGAAGGTTTTCACAATGAACAGAAAGTGGAGAAAGGCAAGGAGCTCTGACTCTGAAATGGCTCCTTCAAACTGTAGAGCTTCCCTTTGGGAGAACAGTCACATGGCAGCATTTTGCATCTCCTGTCAATAGATTCCAATCATTAATTTACATGTCAAAAGGCCCATGCTAAAGACCTCTTGAGTTCTTGTCCCATTTCTGTCTGAAAATCACCTTTTATGAACTGATCCAAAAGGAAATGGGTGCCTGTAGCTCTGAGGGAATCAGTGCTGTGTGTGATCAGGCACTTGGATTTGCAGCAGGGCTGACACTGCTCTGGCTCTGTAGTGATGAGCTCACGTTATTGAATTTGTGATGACTTGGTTTGAAATGCCAAACTGAAGTCACATGGCTGTCTCTCCTCTCTATGTGCTTTTCCTGAGTTGGTCTGCAAGGCAACTGTGCTTTCATTGGAATCCTCCTTCAAAAATAACTCCTGTGGTGCTATTGGCCTGTGCTTTGAGATGGTGCCAATGATTGGGATTTTATTGCTGGACTTGCTACCAATACATATTAAACACAAGCCACTGCTTGAAGTTTATATATAATGTTAATCACAAGATCCTTTCCCCCACCCTACACTGCTCTGAGTCTTGCTATTGCATCATATCTAAAACATCTATTTTTTTATCAGTGTGGTGAGGAGAACAGAAACAAGGTTTGATTGGATTTCTTGGAAATCTGGACTCAAGGTCTCAGCTTGTCTAGGACTTGTTGTGAGACTGTGGTCCCTTAGGGCAGTGATAATGCTCACTCTGAGCACATGTAGGTGGTAACAAGCAGTCAGCCCACTCTGTGTGTGTGTGTGTGCAGAATGAGGCTGCACTCCTGCCTGAATTCCTGGTGTCTTACAAGTTTATAAGTCACTTGGCACTGTAATATCCAAGGAACATCTATATTCTTGCTTATTCTGTTGGATAAATAAAAATATACTTAAATTAACATCAATATTCAGATCAATTTTGTAAGCAAACATTCTACTTGCAGAGGGGTGTGATTGCACTGTGGTAACACTGATAAGGGAATTGTAATGAAATGAGTGCCTGTGCCAGGTACCCTGTGACTGCAGCAAATCTGTGTGGAGAAATCAAGAGGTATTTTTATTAGAGCCTGTGAGGTTCACTCTTAGCTTTGTTGTGCTCATACTTGTGTAGCTGCTCGGGAACATGAGGCTTCTTTACAATAATTGCTCTTCCTCCTTTGAAATTATATGTCATGACCTTTTATATATTTACAAGACTACCGGGAAAATTGAGTGTTGAAACCTAAATTCATAACCAGCTGTTTCATCACAACTTTTGCATAACCTCATGAAAAGAAAATTTCAAGATAAATGATGTTATTTGCTTTTAAAAAGCCTGTTTGAACTCTCACCAAAGCTGATGGGATGACTTTAACACAAAAATAATTGGGCCCTTTGAGTCTGGCCTGTGAGTCCTCTCAATGTCACTTTTCCTGGAATAGGAGGACTTTGGGATTTGTGGAGCTTAATGTCTGGTACCAACTGGGAGTGAGGAGCAGTGTTTGCTGGGGGTCCTGCAGTGCTGTGGAACAGACAGTGGCCGTTTCTCCCTCACCTGTTCACTGTGTCTTGCTGGTAAATACCAAGCTGTAGCTCGTAGTGGCCTTATAAAAGGCTTTTTTCCTCTTCCATTTAACCTCCTGCCTTTCTCTGACAACATCTTTATGCTTCTAACAATGTCTTGTGGTGGGGAGGTTGGTAAATGTTGTTTCCGATTGCCCAGCAGGCCTCCTGTTAGAGCAGATTGCCTCCCAAACAGCCAAGTGCTTTTCCTTGTCTCACACTGACAGGACCAGCAGTGGAGCCAGTTGTGAACCTGCATTTCCAGCTCTAACTTCCCCTGAATCCTCCACTACTCCCAGCTCCTGGTCCATGGGGCTCTATTTTCTTCAAGAGAATGCACCACATGTTGGAAAATGTTTGTTGTGGGGACTAACTAGTCCTTCCTTCCCTTGCACATGTTAGTAGTGACCAATCTCTTTTCAGATTAACATTAAGAAGTAATTCAAATCAGCCTCTCTGAAATGTAACTGGGAGCTGGTGGTTTTTTCCATTAAGAGTTAACAATTCACCCCAAGAGAGATTGTGGCTCAAAGGTTTGTATCACAACAGAACTGCTCCAAGTTTTAGAAATCTACTTTAAAGCAACTGTTTTCAACTCCATCAATGGCGTTCTATTGCTTTGTGACTAATGCTTTGTCAGTTGTGGAGTCTCACCCTTTGTAACTTCAGGTTCTGTAAAATAGGCTGGTAATGAAAGTCTGAGTCAGGAGAGTGCATTGTAAGAATGTTTGTGAGATGAGCTTAGAGAAGTGTTAGTGGGTTATCATAAGGCATAAAATTTCAATTGAGCTGCTTCAAGATCAGGTACAGCATCAAAACCCTTTTTGGCCCAACTTGAGAGGTATGGAATAAACACAACAGCTCTTGGGAGGTCTGAAAACTTTGAAAATAGTTGAAAAAACTGTCAATGCAAGAAATTCAACACAAGTTTTCTGCTTAACTTTCTAGCATCTGGAAGTTATGAGCCCCTTTCTAGACATGTTTAATGGAGATGAAGTTCATCTGCTGAGGTACAGACCCTTAATTTCTAAGTTACTTACACCAAGTCTTTGTGCTCCAGTGCTCCCCAGAATCCATGGCAGATCTTGGGCTGCTTTCCTTGAGGAATGAAAGGGACACAAAAATGAATTCACTTGAGTACAAGGAGAGAGGGTTGGGCAAGATCTGAGAACAAGAATCACTTTCTCAGACTCATAATTTCACATCCTTTCAAAAGACAAACCATCCTGCTGCCTGCTTTAAGAAGTTCTTCTAAAACTGCCAAATTGCTAAGCTGGACCTATATTAATTATCTACCATGAGACATGACTCCATGGTAATGGCAAACACAGCCAGAGGCCATTTCCCTTTTTCCTAGAAGGAAAATACTACTCTGTCATGCCAACACATGTAAGAGCTTTGAGGGAAATATGGAAGGGAATCCAGAGCAATTGTGCACTGACTCTCTCATTATGCTTCCAAAAGATACCATGAGACCCCTGTAATTTTCAGGCACTGCAAGAAAAGCATAAAACCAGCACCTTCTCTTTGCAGGAAGCACAGAGACCCTCTTTATTCAGCACCTGTGTTGTCCAGAGCACGTAATTTCTGCTTCACAAAAGGGCGGGGGATTTTCAAGGCAATTTCTGCTTTGCAACCCATGTAATGTTGTTGTCCTTTAGTTCAGCTGTGGATGTAAATTGAAGCAGGAGAGAGTCTGCTTTCCAGTTGGTTCTAATCTTCTTATATGGGCTTTTAATCTGCCTGTACAGCTGGGATGGAAGTTAAAAGCCAGAAGAAAATCAAGGCAAAAGTGCAGATCTTACACTGGTATAAACAAGTGCACAGCTTTGGAGTCAGTGGACCTTGGGCAGTTCACAGCAGCTGTGATTTAACAGACCTGGTAGGCCATGAAATCTTTTGTAATTAACTTCAACATTCCTAAATGTGTTGTGTGTTTTATGGACTGGTTTTAACAATCTGCAAAAAAAGAATGTATTATGCTGTAAACTGATCAGGGGAGCAAGAACAGGTTATAGTGGGTAAGAGGTGAATTAACACCTCCTAGGGAATGCAGCAGGTGACTTTTTGACTTGTAATTTTAACTACTGCAATCATTTGGTGTTCTTTTGGTTAATGCAGTAGGCCAGGACTGGATCCTGCCATGCCTTGGAAAGAGCCATGGTGCAGGTCTCAGGTGCCAGTGGGTGAGGAATTCTGTTAAGCAGCATCTTCTGTCCCCAACCATCAGGGGGTCATTCTTCCTCACATGAGGTGTTGTATGGAGAAATGTGGAATGTTTCCTGTGACACAGATCTATGGGTGCCAGCTGTGCATCAGGTCAATCCTTCCAGAGTAAAATGTGGTCCCAGTGAGTTGTGTAGTGACCCAGCCATTTCAGGTACACAAAGACACCTATTCTGTCTTGATTTCAAACACTGTCCATTACCCTGTCTTCTCCCAGTTCTGAAAGACACTTGTGATTTAACGATTTCAGCAGGAAATAGACTTTGGTACAAGATTCCCCTCCCCTTCCCATTCCTTTCCGTGCAGCAGCTGCTGTTGCCAGGCTGTCTTTGTTGCTATGGTGGTGGTTTGTGTGCCAGAATTTCACATTCCCTCTTGGAGAGTCACCTGATTGAGTGGCTGTGCCACATAACTTATCAGCAAAGATAAAGGCTGTCTCTGCCTGCTGCTGTTCCCTACGTGTGACACGGAGGAAATGGATCAGATTAAACACAAACAGATCCCAATGGCCACTGGCTGAGAGTTTATGGAAGTGTTAACAGAGAATTTCTTTTAGTAAATGAGTGACTACTGCATTGGGGAGGCTTCATTTCTTAGCAGTCCCAAGGCAGCCTCTCTACACCTTGTGGCACCTGTGCCTCTGGGGCAGGTTTGTGTTCTTGTCTGCATGAAGTGAAAGGAGCTTTTATCAGGAGGACTGAGCTTTAACCAGAAAGAGAGGGTCACATCTTCTGTGCTTCCTTTCTGGAGGGTTGTTCCACAGAATATAATGATCCTGCTGCCACTGATGATTAAAGCATAATTTGACCCAATTTAAAATGCAATTAGAATGATAAGCTCAGCTTCACCAGAAGTTTACCTTTAATCCCAGATCCTGCCAACACTGACTTATTTTTAACTCTTGCTATCCCAGTCCACCCTTACAGTGAAGTGGTTTCAAGGCTGTGGCCACTGCTTTTCAAAACCTAGATTTACACCAGTGAACTCAGGATAGCAAGCGAAGTTGAGATTTCATATGTATTTCTCTCAAATCAAATTTAAAATAGTAAATTTGATCTTTAATTTCTTGTATCACCTCATGATACAATCTTTGGGTAGCTTTTGTCAGTCTTCATTTGCCCTGACCAATGACATCTGTTAAATCACCCAATTTATTTTCATACATTTCCAGATGTGTATCTAAAACATTCTGTGTATTCAGATGTTCTCCTGGAAATGAAATATTGGTACCTGAGCCCATTATAGAAAAAAACAATGCATCACCAACATATTGCATTCAAATAACTTCCATTATTTACAGAAGGCAATCATTATATTATTAATAAAAGGCAATCATTTTTCAGTGCAGGCTGAGGGTTTTTTTGAATATAAAGAAATGAAAACATCCTGAAATAGTTCTTGCAGCAACATTAGAGCAGCAGGTGTCACATGTGAAATAGCCAATTTGGAATAACTACCTGAATAAGTCCATTGCAGAGTTTTTTTTATTACCAGCACATCTTTGCTTCATTCTTGGAACTGAAATGGGCTGAGTCAAGAAGTAAAAATATATATCATAGTTTAGATGTTTGGCATCAGCCTCAGCACACTTGGAGGGAATGTCTGCTTCTTCTTTTGCCAGACTTGGTCCAATCATCTAATGATCAAACCTTTGTACTTTTCCTGGATGTAACATTCCTGCTAAGTGCAGCTGATTTCCAGGTCACTGATTTTTGGGGAAAGGAAGCGTAGATTTAGACACACACTGAGTTTGTGTTTGCAGCATGTCCTGTGTGCCAAGGACTGTGCTCCTGGTTGGAGCAGATGCCTGGTTAAGCAGTAGCAATAACACAAGCCAGCTAGTTGTGTTGAAACTAAAATTCCCACTGATTTGAGAGCCCAGGATTTCAGCACAAGGCTGAATCATAAGCACTTTGCAGAGCTGTTGTTTAAAAGGCACAGTCATAGTGCCATTTCCTTTTGTGCTGCTTCTTCCTCTTGATGCGAAATCCATTAGAGAGCTGCCATATAAAAGGCATGTTTCTCTTCAGCCAAATACCATCAGATTGAAACACTCCAGTCTGAAAAGCCACAAAATTGCTCCAGACAATGCTTCATGTCTGGACAGATACCTCTTCTATGGGCAGAACAATGAGTGCCAGGAGCCTGTGGTATCATCAGGAATTGTGAGGCATCTTCACAAATTGTGTGCTGGTTTTTTCCTGACAAAGACTGTAAGGAAGGTCAGGCCAGGTAGATGTGGATTATGGACTCTCAATCCTGACTGTGACATCCACATCGGAACAGAAGGTTAATAAGAATAAAAAATGGATCAAAAAAGGGTTTAATTGGCCTTGGGATGTGTGTGCTGCAGATTCATCTCTCACTGAAGGCAACGACAAGTTTTTCATTGAGGAGGAAGAATCTGGAAAAGGCCCAGAGGAAAACCTTTAACAACTCTAACAGTAAGAGTAAATCAGGAGTCCAATATTACAATTTTGTAGCTTTTAATTAAAAAAAACCCCAAAGCCAAACATCTCCCCACTCCGATTGTACATATTTTTACCTGTTACTAGTCTGAAATATCATTCCTCCAAACTTCATTTTTTCTTCCAAGCCATTTTCTCCATAGTTTGCTGGAACTCTGGCCTGCTGCCCTGAGATCCTAAGGGGGCACTTGGAAACTTCTTCAGGGAAATTGGGAATCTCGTGTGCTGTGTAATCTGATGCTTTATCACTGCTGTCACTGCCCAGGGGCTCTCATTGCTGGAGAAATATCTTTGTTCTTCAAAAACCTTTCCTTAAAACTTCTGGGTTTAGCATTTTACTGGGTGAGAGGACTTTTTTTCCATTCTTATGCCTTTTAAGTTGAGTATTCCTAAAACTGAATGAAGGTTGTGTGCCTTGGTTCTGAGGAAGCCCTTCATCTTATGAGACCAAAAAGCTTTGGTAAAGCAGTTTGTGTATGTTTACAGCCTGGAGCTTTGCTGGGTATTGTTGTGCCACTCTTTAATTCAAGAGTCTTTGCTGTTTTGGCATCACTGTTGAGGCTCAGTGCTGCCCTTCTGCTCTGCTTCAGCTGTAACTATTCCCTTAGAACTCAAACCGAGCTAAAACAGAAGTTTCTCCTCAACATTAGGAACAACTTGTTTGTGCTGAAGGTGGCACAGTGCACTGGACAGGCTCATCCCAAACCCACCTGGATGTGTTCCTGTGTCACCTGCTCCAGGTGACACATCCTGGCCGGGGGGGTTGGACTGTGGATCATCTCCACAGGTCCTTCAACCCCAACTCTTCCAGGATTCTGTGCCTCTCTCAGCAGGACACGAGCCCTCGCCCCTCACCCGTGCGGTGCCGGAGGCAGCCGGCGCTGTCCTTCCCTTTCCCTTCCCTTGCCGCTGTCCCGCTCCGGGGGGAGCCGGCGCTGGGCGGGCGGGAGGTGTCGTTCCGGGAGCGGCCGGGAGGTGTCGCCGCGGTGCCGCCGGCGCTGCCCTGGGCGCGGGGGAACCTCGGGGGCCGAGCCTGGAGGGGCGGGAGGAGGAGCGGGAAGGAGGGAGGGAGCGGAGCGGGCAGCGGCGCGGCTCCGTGCCCTGCGTGCGTGAGTGCGTGTGTGAGTGTGTGTGTGTGTGTGAGAGAGAGAGAGCGGGCGGGCCGGCCGTATATAGAGGATGTGCCGCCGCATGGCTCGCCCCGGCCGCTGCCGCGCCAGGTCCTTGGGCGGCCGCCAGTGAAGCCTCTCGCCCTCGCCGGCCGGGCAGCCGCCGCCTCCCTGCCCGCTCCGGGCGCCCCTGCCGGCCTCTCCCGCGCGGGTTTCCGGCGTCGCTCCCGAAGCGGCCGCTTCCCGCGGCTCGTCCGCGCCGGGGGAGAGCGGGCGCGTCAATGCGGGGCAGATGGCCGGGGCACAGCCAGGGGTGCACGCTCTGCAGCTCAAGCCCGTCTGCGTCTCCGACACTCTGAAGAAAGGCGTCAAATTCGTCAAGTGGGACGATGTGAGTAGCTCTCGCTGCCCCTGCGGGGGCACGGCGGGGTTGTATATCGGGGTTGTGTGTCGGGGCCGGGGCGGAGGGATCGGTTCGGCGATGGGTGTCCCTCCCGCCGTGGTGAACCGGAGCCGAATGCCCGGCAAACTTTCTCCCAGGGCTCTCCTGCCCGAATTTCGCTTGGCCGGTGCGGGCTGCGCTGAGCGGAGCCGAGCGTCCTTTCGCGAGCGTCTTCTTCCTCTCCCGCCTCCCGTGTTTTAGCGTGCACGTTGCCATCTCTGGTCTCGTAACATAGTTGTTTCAAGCTGTTCTCTCCTTCCATCTCCCGTCTCCTCTTTCTGCCTCCTGCCCTTCTCGCTGTCTCTCTTGGCGGGGTTGGCAATCCCTGGATGTGTTCTCCCAGGGCTCACAGTTTTGGTACCCTCGTTCATCATCCATCCATCCTCCTTTCTTGGCTCGTTAGGGCACGAGATTTGCCTCAGAACCACATCTGCTTTCCCCTTAGCACTTGCTGCTTCCCAACCCTTAGACAGGAAAGGAGTGTCTTCACCTTGGGTAGCACAGCTGTTCAGCAGCTGGAATTGCTTTCATGCCAGCTATGCCCGGGACGGTTTCAGGCAGAGGGAACTTTCCTGTGTTTAGCTTTCCTTTAGTCCAAGCCGGCTGTGCTGCCGAGCAGGAAAGCAGGACGAGCCCCCTGTTAGCCCTGCTCCTGCCGTACAACATCGGGGGGTTGTGTCTCAGCCGTGCACGGAGGAGCAGGTGCCTCAAAGTGGTGTCTGGAGACAGAGGGACGCAGCGAGAGCCGGGCTGTGGGAGAGGAGTGGTGGGGAAGGAAGGCAAACAGCTGGAATGTGGGAATTGTCAAGGATTACTTGTTTCGAGAGCTCTCGTAGTTTTGCCGCGAGTTCAGGTGTGTTAAAACATCCACAGCTGCGACTGGAGGCACAACAGAGAGGGGGAAGGAGGAGAACATGTGTAACCACTGTTCTTGTTGTGTGCTCCTCTTTTGCCGTTGATTTCAGCTTGTCCAGCAGCCAAATGTGAGCCTGACCCCTGCAGACCTGTGGTAAACACTCTCAAGGAGAGAAGGAACATCAGAAACCGAACAACTCGGAGTGTGAAATTTTATTTACAGTTCTAAGCCAACACATTTTTGATAGGCTGGGCAAACTGACCTTGTCCACAGTAGTAAATATTGACTCGATACAGGTTATTTATGTTCAGGAACTAAGGTTGAATGACTTGCCTGGGAATATGTTGTCTTTCAGTTGACATTTTCCTTAGGATAGGAAAAGGCAGCACAACCTCAGCCTTGTCCATTGCAGTTATTGTTTTATTTTTTGGGAAGTTACCAAGAAATTTCCACAGGTTCAGGCAGAGGTCAAGTGATTTAAATCTCTGGACTGGAAGCCTGTTTAAATTATTAGTGTAGGTGCTGTTTCCCAAACAATGTTTTGTATGTGTGGAATTGGGAGAAGAGTTCTCCATTCACAGTGGATGCTCAGGGGCTCATCTGTGTACTATGGACTAGTTGGAAAAAAGATCTAAAATGGTAAACCTAAAGGCTACAGCAATAAAATACAGCTGAATTCTGGTGAGAGATGAGCACTTGAGGCTGAAGGTGTTACTCAGCAATACACAGGTGTTACCTGGAATGTGGGACTGAGGCGAGTCCTGGGTGTGGGGAGTGCTTTCCTTGGCAACCTGGTGACAATTGATGTGTATTTAGCTACAGTGTGTGATAAAGGATTTTGGCATTAACTCCTCGTTGTGCCTTGTGTGTGTACCTGCTCATTTCCCACCTCGCAGCCCCCCTGTCTTGCCCAGGTTTCTTCTCAGCAGTGGAAGCCTCACAAAATCCAAGATTTCAAGGGAAGTGAGACCCTTGGCTACTTAGGCTCTGAGGTCTTCACACCAATGTGTGTTTGGTGCCTTTGAAAAGCATTTGCTGTTGTGTAGCCAATAACCAGGTCAGAGTCTTTTGTTTACTGTGAAATTAATCTGCTGGAGGGTTTTGAAAAATGATGGTTAATAACCTGCTTCTCTGTGGTCTCTCATGTGTCAGGCAAGCACAGCCTCAGCAGTGGAACAATAGGCTCTAATGGGGAGTAGTAAACTACACCGTGTAGCAGTGAAACAGAGCTGACCACAATGAGTGCTTTGGCTCTGCTGAGCTGCCAGGGCTGCTCAGGGAAGCCAGGCTCACTCACTGCTGCTTATTACACACCAATTTATTTTACTGGGTGAGAGCAGGAGTCCAGTTCCTCCACATCCCCTGTTCCTTTCCAAGGCATGGCCTGGTAGTTCCCTTCCCTGCAGTTTAAAGGTGGCCCCATTGACTTTCCTTTGTTTCATGAAGCAAAAGGGTGTTTTTCTTGAAACTTGGTACAAGTGGTAAGAATTCAAGCAGAAAACAGAGCATGAGAGGTGTGTAAGGACTTTAATGGTGTGTAGAGCAATGGTTGTTCCAGAATGTATTTGCCAGCTCTGGGAAGGATGCTGTGGCTGGTGTGCAGACTTGAAAGCCAGCCTACATGGATGGGCTTCAGTTTTTAAATTGTACAAGCATTAGGATGAATTAAAAAGGACTTCTTTCATCAAGTCATGTTTCTTTATGCCTTGTGTCTCTTTAATTGGACTTTCCAGATGCTTTTCCCAGACTGAGTCTCTGAACTGGTCTGGTTTGGAACTTGTCTTATTCCTGGAAAGAAGTGAGAGCTCAGAGAGAGAGGGAAGGCTTCAAGAAGAACTGACTGCTCTGATGAAATCTTGGTTATAACTCTTCCTGATGAGTTTTAAAACAGTTTAATAAATAAAAAGGGTGCAGTTAAATCCATGGGTGAAGCTTTTTTGGTGGGGGTTAAGCTTAATATAGTAAATTTGGCACCTGAAGGGCTGAAACCTGCCTTGGCTGCCGTTGCCTTGTTTTTCCCTTGGCCTGTGATGGGAGCAAGGTGGGACATAACAGTTGACAAACAGCTCAACAGCCAGAGCTGGTGTTATCTAAGAGCAGTAATTGGCACATTGTAGCAAGTTCTTATGATGGGGTATATTGAGAAATAGATTTGCTTTCACTTCTTGCCTAAAGGCTTTCTTATCTTGCCTTGTGGTAATGGGTACTTTGCATCAAGACTTGGGCTGGTCTCTGGCTTACACTATTTACTTTCACTTGGAAGTGAATTTTATTTGTCAGGGAAAGTAACTGCCTAAACTGAGGGCCAGGATTCCAAATTCCTGGCCATCTGGTTCTTTTTTTCCCTGAGCATTGGATTGCTGAAGGATCAGTAGCATCGCTGAGTGGCTGCAGCACTTCCTCAGGTGTCCCAGTGAGCACTGAAAATGATCCCAGATCTTTTCACTTCTCCTTTAATGCCTTTCTCTTAGAGCACTTCATCTTAAAGCATTTTTTGAGCTCAGATGGTGAATGCTGTGTTTGCAGCCTCCTTTGTTTGTTTAAAATCTCCAAGAAGATTATCAGGAGTATGAGATACATCCCCTTTTCACCTTACAAATAAATGTAACATCAGAATATCATTATTGTAGATAAGCTGAGATGAAACAAATAAACAACCTGGACATTTTCACAAGTTATTTTAAGATGTTGATGCTGAAGTAACTTTTTTCCTCAGTCGTTTTGGTTTGTTTTTAAACCCTGCACAAGCCTGTCACTCCAGTACATTACTGAGACCATGAATAATGACCCACCACCATTGTTCTGTGTGTATGAAACTAAAACAAACTGAAGAGAGTTCATTTTTTTTCTGAATGTTTTCAGTCTGGAGGGAAGAGGGTAGTCCAGCCTTCTTGAGTTGTTATTTCTTCTTTGTTGCTAATCTTTATGTAGTAAACAGCCCAGTGCTCTATAGAAATACTTTATCTGAATGAGTACAAATTGTGGTTTTAGTCTTCTGCAACACAGGAAAATAATGAGATAAAGGTTAAAATTTTTAACAGTTAAAATGTAGTGAAGGGGAAGGACTAAACTTGGTGAACTCCGTTGGAAAGCTCTTTCTGACTGGGATTGTGTGTGTGGAGAAGACTTGGATCTGCTGCAGAATTGTGAGACACCTTCCTGGGAGGATCTGATGGAGACTTTAAACATTTCAAGTCATAGATAATATCTGTTACTGTAGTATCAGAGCCCTTTGGAGTGCTGGTGGATTTTTTTACCAAAATCTATAGTGAGAAAGTTAACAAACAGTCAACTAATCACTTTGGAGTCTTTTATCTATGATAAAGTAAATGCTTCATAAGCACTTTTTAATTTCTTTTCATGAGGCCCATTAGATGACAAAATGAGTTCCCAGTTGTGCTGTTGTGGGTCCAAAAAAGAAACCAACATCAAAACCTGCTGATTTTGAATCTGTGATCAGGTACCTTGGACCTCATTTCCAGCCTGCACAGCACCACACAGTCCATGCTCACAATGTCTCCCCAGTGACTCCGGATGAGTGTGGGCTCAGCAGCTCTGACAACCAGAAAATTAAATGTGGAAATAACAATTCCAGTATTCCCTCGAAATCAGAATTGGTGCTGATGAACACGCTGATTTCAATGCTTTTCTCAGCATCACACAACAACTCTGGCTGAGACAAAAACCTTCCTGGTTGGTATTTGTTTACTTTTGCTCCCAAGTTCTCCCTTTATTCCTTCTTTCTGGACTGTTATTTCTGGCTATTTAAGGGCCCCTGCAGATAAATCAAGACTACAGGCAGTGAGGGTTTAGTTATCCCAAGAGTTGGGACATCCTGAGAAACAGCCTGGGGATGATAGCACAGACTGCTGAGGAGCAGAAGGAAGTGAGTGTTGGATCAGTGGTGCCACATCACCAAAGCTTCTCCAGGGTTTAACCACTGTCACAGTCAAGAAGGTTTTCCTGCTTGTTGCCATTGAACAAGTGGGATTGAATTTCCCAGGCCTTGGCAGAAATTTTCCAGAAGAAGATTCAAGCAAATGAAATAATGTGTGTGCAAGTTTTTGTATCTGGGGGTGTTCAGTGTCTCTGAGAATCTGAGACAAGACCAGGAAACAACAGTCTGGCTTAATAAGAAGTTGTCTTGGGACAAATGGGGCTCAACAGCTGAAGTAGCACTAAAATGTAAAAATCAAAAGTAGTATTAAAGTGGAGGTGACACTTTTTGCTCATTAGTGTTAAATATAGCCTGGGGGACCCACACTCCAACTCTGGCCTTGAAACAGTTACCTGGCAGTGCTTAATTATCTGGCAGGTACTTAATTGTGGATTTGCCCATTGATCTTCTGTGCCTGCCTGGTAAGGATCCCAAAGTTCTCTGTGGCACTTTGTGGGCACAAATTTGAAGGCTCTTTGTTTAAAAGTATAAAACAAAGAATATTGCTAATGCAGAAGCTGAGGTTGTAGAGCCAATTAAGAGGCAACTTAATGGAATAAGTACAGAGCAGCCACATTACTCATTTGGGGCTGTGGAGTTGCAGGAAAGTAGAGAATTGGCCCTAATTCAACAAATAAAAAGGTGGAGGACTTTGAAAGGTGGAATTAAAAGCCCTTCAGGAAGATTATTCAGAAGTTGAGACTGGTGTGGTACCCAGCACACTGGGACTGCCAGGGTAGGGCCACTCTGACATCCAGAGGGATCTTAGAGCTGTGCCCCTACTACACATGATTGTGTCCATTGGCAAACCCACCAGCTTTAGGGATGTACAACAGTGATATTTCTGTTTTATTCTCTTGTGTATCAGGGAAGACAGGAATGCCTTCTCCTCATTTGTTTGTCATTGAAGTTTGCTTTGCTGTTTTAATTTCTCCCCCTCTGTTGTGTCCTGTCCATTCTCTGCTCAGGGCAGTTCTGGGGGCAGCTCTTTGGGTGAGGAAATGAGTTAATGGACTCCAGGACAGACCTGCAGTCATTCAGGAGTGTGTCTTACGGGTCACAAACCACACACAGCACAACAGTGTTTGCAAATAAATGTTTCAACTGACAATTGCCTGGTACAAGTTTCTATTTCAGAGCCCTGAACTGCTGCTGTCCTTGAATGTGCCCTGCAAAAAGGGGTTTTCATGTGTCTTTTTGCTTGTTGGCTGCCTTTGTGAGCAGTAGTGTAAAAGCAGAATGTATAAACCAGACCTGTTGTGGGTGAGAAAGGACTCTGTCAATGTGAAGTGGGGACAAGGACTTGCAGCATTGCCTTAAGAAGTTTATTTCCATTTCTCTACACTGAGTGTGGCATTTGGTGGCAGGGACTTGATAAGATTTATAATTATAGGAAACATTCAGCATTTTAATTGTGTTGTGCCCAGTGTCAAAGTAGTGCAGTTAATTTAAAAAAGACCCAACAAACCCACCCTCAACCCAACAATTTCCTGGAGCAGAGAATTTCAGGTATCTAGGACTCATCATTATCCTTGTCATGATAAGGTTTCCTATGTCACCTAATAAATGCTGAAGGGTCTTTCCCCTCATCCTCTGCTTTTAAAGTCTGATTTCAGTCAGCATGTTACAACCCACATCTACAAAAGTATTACTTTGGGTTGAAGCATTTGAGTTTATTAACCAGCAAAATTGGTTAATTCTGGACATAATTGCTTTGTGTCCATTTCCCAGCACTTCCTTCTCTTTCCCACTGGAGTTGGATGTATCTCATCCAAAGGGAGAAGGATCCCTAGGCTTCATCTCTTCTCATTTTGCAGTATTTGCACACAGGCTGCACAGGACAAACTCTCCTTTTTTGGCTTATGATCTCCAGGGTCTTCTTTGAATGAGGGAGGTCTGAAAACCCTTTTTTAAGTGCTTGTGGGTATAAACAGACACTCCCTGTCTCTTTGGGACTTGGTATATTTTAAAAATAAGTTTTTCTATTGTGTCAAACAGTACCAACTCTTGGGTGTACAAGATAATGGAAACTATGGAGAAATGGAGGGGAAAAATAGATTCTACAAATTCTAATTATCTGCCATCAGAAATGGCACTTGAAGTTGGGTTTTATGGGTGTCACTTCCATCAATTTTATTTGCGCTTCAGCTTCACATTTAAATGTTTAAGTTTGAATCTTTTGGAGCCCATTTTTTGTCCTCAAAGGAATACAGACAAGCCTTACATACTAATGCCTTGGGAATAGGTGAATTCTAAACCTGTAAAATACCTGTAAGGCTTGAACAGAGGGTGAAAGCTGGAATTTGTGGAGTCAGGGATCTGCTGTCAGTCAGAGGGTAGGAGTGTGTAGGTAACAAGGCTGTGCCTCACTTGGAGCTCTTGGACATGTGCCTGCTTTAAATGACCTGGGCTGGGGGGTGTTCCTGGACTAAACAGGTTTGCAGCCCTTTTGGGAGTGATGTGGAATGGATGTTATTTGCTCCTACTACTAAAACATTCATAGTTGATTACAAAAAAAAAAACTGATGGAAAGTAATTGAAGTTTTAACATAGAGGATGCTGTTCCAGGTTTTCCAGGCAAATTCAGTCCTTGAAAAGTGTATTTTGCAGACATTTAGTGTCAGTACCTGCAGGTTGTGAGGTCAGGGTGGGCAGTGGGCTGCTGGGAGCTGCAGTGCTGTGCTGTGTGGGCTCTCCTTTGACAGTCAGTGTGTTATGCCTGTTTAACTTCATCCACTTCCAGCTTTTCTGGATTAGCTCCATGTGTTGACAAGTCTGGAGTTATTTAGTGCTCTCTTCACAGTAATGGAAATAAGTTCTGTCAGAAAAATGGAGATTAGGCAGGTGAGACTAAATTCTTTTAGTGACATCTTGCCAGTGATACCTTCAGGGTAACTTGTGCATGTTGCAATTCATTAACACGGGTGGAAAAAGCAGCTTTGTGTGTAATTGTGTTTTCTGGGCTGACATGGACTTTTTGGTTTGTCCTTTCTCTTCCAGGACTCCACTGTTGTGACTCCAATTATTCTTAGAACAGATCCACAGGGATTTTTCTTCTACTGGACAGATCAGAATAAGGTAAGAGAAAAGCTTCCAGCTCCTGAATGGTGGTTCTTTTTTCTCCTGTGGTGTGATGAGCAGGAAATCAGGAGGCTTTGGCAACACAGCAGACAAGGATTACATCAACACACCTTCCTCTGCACCATCCCTGGTGCACAAATCAAGGAGAGATGGCTGGAAGACTCAATGAATTCCTGCCATGTTAATGGTATGATGCCCAGGGAGGTGTGGAACTGTCCCCCCAGGGATGTGTTTGGGATGCTGTTGTGGTTCCCAACTGGTTTGTGGTTTCTCCTGCCCCTCTGTACACCAAGGATATTCTATCTGTGGTGCAGGCCAGGCCCAGAATTCCCAGAGGCCATGGCTCCCTTGGAATTCTCCCTGGCCGTGCCTGGTGGGCCACGTCACCACGTTCTCACTAATCCCTGCTGGACGCTCTTCCAAAAACATTCCCGTGTGCTGAGCTCACTGCCATGGCTGGGAGCTGTTGGGAAATGATTGCTGAATCCTGAAGGATTGCTGTGCTCCCACATCCTTGTCACCCCTCAGGCAGCACTGGGCCGTTCCCAGCTCCTGGGGGCTGTGCCACACAGGGATGTGGCAGCACCCTGAGCACTTGGGGTACAGCCTCATACAGAGGGTCACACACGGAGTTGGAAATGTGGCAGCACCCTGAGCACTTGGGGTACAGCCTCATACAGAGGGTCACACACGGAGTTGGAAGTTGTTGTTGTCATCCTTGTATCCAAATATTATCCAATGGAGGAACTGGCTGAGTTCCTCCTTTGTAAGCAGGTGATTTTCAAGTACTTACCAAGTGAGTGCTTGTGCTGGCTCCCTGTTCCAGACGATGTTACAACTCGGTGGTGCTTGAGCTTTGGCCTTGTGTGGAGTATCTGCCAAAATGACTGCAGAGGTGGCTGTGGAGCTCTGGTTTGGCGGTTGTGTGGCTGCTTTCCAGCAGTTCCTGTTGATTTTATGTTCAGGTACCAAGGCAAAAGCAGCTTGAGGAGACAGCAACCTGCCTGTCCAGCCTGCACATTTCATGGTTGCTGTTACATTAAATCATGTTTATCTTCCTGTGTTTGCTTTTTAGAGGAGATAGAGGGGATTTTTGAGTCGGTGTGTTTGGAAATCTCATCTTGGAGTTACAATAAAAAGCTTGTGGTGGGTCGTGGGGGGCTCATCCCAGAGTTGTTAAATTACTGCCCAGCCAAGTGAGTGCCCTCAGGAGCTGAAGGCTGGGCCTGATTTACAGTGGCTCTGCCAGAACTGTCCTCTGGCTTGTTCCTTCCCTTGCATAAACTAATTGTATAAGCTGAAAAATAACGCTGGACTTTGTAAGAATAAGGGGAAACCCAGAGTTGATTGGAGAGTTTATTTCACTTGTAATACGTTTGGCACTAAGACTTGCTTCAGTTTCCTACTGTTGTCTGTAAAAACAATGTCTTGAAGTAATTCTGTGGAGAATGGCTATTTATAGAATTGTTGTTCTCATATTCATGAAAAAATGTATTTATACAACTCAGAGTGTTTTTTTTAAGGCTGGGTGTTTGTACAAGAGGCACAAGTGTCAGTTTGATTTTTAAACTTGCAAATCAAGCCTCTGTAAGGATTAACAAGAGGGGATTTTTCCTTCTTACTAATTCATGGCAACTTGGTTCTAAATACCATCCCAGCACTGTCTATTTCCAGAGAGTGAATTTCTGTCTCTTGGAGTGCTGATAGTGCCAGGACCAGGAAGGAAATGCCATTTTCTGCTTTTACAGAGAATCCAATTGGGTTTGTGTTTGTTGTGGAATTGCAAATATATGAGTAAAGGAGGTTGTATAGGAAATTCTCTTTAATTTCCTTCTCTTTGTGTGAAGTGATCCTGTGCTGATAATGGCACTATGTGAAGAAATATCAGGACAATGCATCCTATGTGGTCACTTTCTCTTTTTCCCCCCATGTTATTATTTTTTTAAGCAGTTGGTTTTGTCATAGAGAAATGCTGTTATTTTCTCTGTATGGAAAGAAAGTGAAGTGGGAGAAGGCTGTGCCTGCACCCTTCCTTGGTCAGACCCCTTTTCCTGGGAGCTGACAGCAGGAAGATGAGGGGATGGGGATGGGGCAGGGGCAGCAGTTGTCTTTGCAGCCATTTGTGTGTTCTGTTTGCCCTGTGCAAAGCACTAAATCACTGCCTGGGTAATGCCCTGGTGCCTAAAGCAGAAATCAGGCTCCTCTGGCTGCTGTTGCCTTATCAGTGAAGTTACACAAAACTACATGAATCACTGGGAGGGAAAAACCAACCGAACAAAACCACTGCCCTGTGCTACATTTTTATTTAGCTTGAGGAGCTGGTGGTTGTGGCTCTGCAGCTTTGTGTTGTGTTGGCTGATTGAGCTGCTGCTTGCATTGTTTGCTTGTCCCCTTCCTTTTTTCCTTCTGTTGGAAAATAATGTGTAGTGTGGCTCTGGACAGCCTTTCAGGTTGTTCTTTGTGCAGTCAGAGCTCCAAGTCCCTGGTGAAGATGCCTCCTCAGAGCAGCCTCCATCAGTGTCCCTGACACCCTCTTGGAGTCCTCCCTGAGGGATGGAGATGTTCCCAGGGTTTGCAGCCCAGCTGGTGAGTCTGGATAGTGCTGTGGTGGAGCAGATCAGGGTCAGAAAAGCTCCCAACAAAGTCATCCTTACCAAGAAGTTTTAAACATGTGACCAGCGTGGACTCTCAACTTGCTCCCCCCTGGATCTTTCTGATAAATTAGGAGCTCCTGATAAACCATCCCAGGTTTGTACTTTCAGCCCCCCTTCAAATGTGGCACACAGGGGAGACTGAAGGTGGCAGTTCTTGTGTCATGAGGGTCTGTAAAGCAGGTTCGTTTGAGCTCTGATCTTGCAGTTTGGGGAGAAGATTGTGGTATCCTTCATTTTGACACACTCAGTGTATTTGCATATTTAAGCAAATACTGCTGTCAGCACTGAAGGTAATCCTCCAAAATCAAGTGAGATGTAGCATTTTGCTGTTTTCTGATAACAACAAGGGATTAAGTTTAAACCTTATGTCAGGACAGCTCTCTGCTATTTATTGTATTTTTGGTATGAAATTCTTTTGTTGAAATTCTGGAATATATTCTTCATTTCTGTATGCACAGTGTTGGCTGATTTCATATTATTACTTGAATGATTCTCAACATGGCTTTTAAAAAAGAAAAATTAATTATTGTGACAAGCTAATATCTGTTCCTTATCTCCCTGTTTTGGTAATGTTTCTTAACTAAAGCAAATCCAGACAATATCCATTGTGTTGTCATATTTTTATGAGCTGCCTAAAACATATCTCAATTCCTTGTTCCTTTTTTTGTTTAAATGGAATGCCATTTCTCCCATTTGTTGTCATTCTGAGCACTGAAGGAGGATAAATCCAAGCTTGCTGAGGGGAAGAGAAAGTCTGGAGTAAAAGGGGGTGATAATCAAAAGCCTTTCTCAGGAGATGAGGTTGGAGGAGTTGGGTGTGTTTGGCCAAGGCACAGAAAGACACTGGTTTGTGTCTGTGGATAAATACATTAATGAAAGCAGGGGCAGACTGTGAGAGGAAATGTGTGTTGTTCAGATAGGTTGTGAATTATCTTGCATCCTTTAGCTGCAAGTTGTTACACAATCAGAAGGATCTCAGAAGACACTTAGTGATTAACTCGGTTCTGACACTGCCCAAGAAAAGGAGGAAAGCAACTAATCGCTTTGACGATGGAGCCATTTAGGGTTTTACAAGTCTGAGGATGGGATAATGTGCTGTCCTCTCCTTCTCACTGGCACAAACTGCTGTATTCCTCTCTATTTTTAAGGCCTGGCAGCTGCAGTGAGATGGCAGTGATGCACACCCAGTCTCTGCCACAGCACCAGGAAAAGGGATTTCACAGTGGGTGCCATGAAACTGAACATGAGGCCCAGTCCCAGGGAATCAGCATTTCTGCAGAAATGCTCTTGTGAACAGCTGAGGCTCCTGTTTGTCCAAAGGAAGCTTTTGTTCACAAGCTACTTCAAGTGCTGAGCTGATAATTGCTCTGCAGGAAGGTGAGGGGGTGTGTGTGGCTGAAGGTTTTCTCCTCCATCCCTTGCTCTTGGAGCAGCAGCTGAGCCCAACCAAGTTGTTTAGGCAGAAGGAATCCTCCCTTCNCTGTCTGTGTTGAATCAGAGCTTTCAGACAACTGGGTCAGTATTTGTGTTGCCCTGTGGGTCAGAGGTATTTGTTACATCTGTATATGTTTGACAGTGCACTTTGACAAGCATGAAATAAAGGCTGAAGTTGATACCTCAATATTTAAAGTACTCCTGATAATTTAATGAGAGTAGAATATTTAGTGGTATGAGGTTTAAAAATACCTACTCCAAACCTCAACTGTTTGGCTTAATTTATTCAGGAGCAAGGTTACTCAGTCATGCATTTCACTGCTGGAAATGTCCAAGAAGTGCATCATTAAACATGTATTCACACTTCTCTTTCTGGCATGTCAAAAGGAAGAAAGGAAAGCTAAGTAACTAAACCCCTTGAAGACCTGAGATTGTAAATATTACTAATTGAGAAAAAATAGTGTATGTGTGTCCACATAAAGAATTATTTTAATGTGTGCAGTGAAAAACTTGTTCTTAGTTGTTTCAGTATTTTATCAATAGGCACCACTTCCTGTTCATTGTTTGATAATGAATATTGGATACCTGGGCCTCTCTCCCATGTTTTGCCATGTGAATGGATTGGCCTTGGCTTTACCTGCAAAACACAGGAGTTGGAATGACTTGGGTCCATGTACTGGCATTGTACCAGGCGGATTTAGCTCTGACTTTTGAGAGCAGGGATTCACTCCCTTTGTTTCAGTTGGAAATTTAAGGAGCCAGGGTCCTGTGGAGGTGATCCTCGTCTTTTGATGCAGATGGGGTGGTATCTGCTCTTCAAAATAAGTCACATGCTGGAAGAGGTGACAGGAATTTCCACTGGAAATCTGGGTGAGACTTCCCTGGGACAAGGAGTTGTGGTGATGTGAGGTTTTGCTTCTTAATGGTTCTGGAAGTTGAGTGAGCTTGAAGAAGATGGTAAAATTATGGCAAATAACCTGGGTTTTGCAGTCTTTGGGATGCAATGATAGGAGCCACCATGGGGGCATTAGCAACTGGAGACCAGGGATGTTGTTGCTGGAATGCAAATGGAATTGTTTGGATAACAAGATGACAGGTACACATGGACAATCCAAATTGTGTGTTATATTATTGATGGGAAATGGAAGAGAATTCCTTCAAGGACACAACTTGCTGAGGGGTTGCTGTAACACTTAGGCTGAGCAGTGCAGAAATTGGAAGTGAAACCCCAAAGGTGAGTTGTTGCCAGTGCCTTTTCCAGTCAAGAACTCCTTGTTGTGTTTTGAAGAGAGGAAAACTTCCAACTCCCCAGGTAAGGCAGTGCTGGAGTCAGCCCATGGTCACCTGGAAGCTGCAGCTCATGTGTGTTCCCAACCACAAACCAGCATGTGAGAGGAATAAGACAGGGAAAGTGGTGGGGAATTGCCACAGACAGTCAAAATGGGAGGAAACATTTCATGGAGGTCAGCTTCCCATCAGGCTGCTGATTTAAAGGAAATCTCTCCGCTTTCAAAACATGGAAATTGTTCAAGGCCCATTAGGGAAATGATACTCCATCTAACACAGAAGATCTCTAATAAGCATTTCCCACTGCTAAATGCCTCCCTTATTGTGAGGCAGGCAGGAATGCAAAATGAGTTTGGGGTTTAGTCTGCAACAAAGGTCCACTTTTGAACTGAGGGAACCAAAGAACTTTAAAAGAGGGAGGATCACTCTGGAGTCAGCTGCATTTAGGTTCTTTTTTCTTCTTGGGCACTGAGGGCAATCCTGACACTTGATTGCGTGTGAGAATATTGTCCTTGATGTCTAATTGAATGTTGTGACTCTGCTGTAAAGGTGAGATTGTAGGACCTCTTTGTTTAAATGGGCTGACACTTGGGAAGCTTTGGCTGTAAATGTTGAGTGTTATAAAAAAACTGGAAACTTGAGGTTTTGTGCAAAAAGCCTTTCTGATCTGGCTGCTGGACATTGTTTGGTTGTTACAAGTTGCAATTTTAATATCTCAGTGAAGAAAACTCGTGGCCAAGTGGACAAACATCCATTCAAGTGACTTTTTCAGAGGATGTCTGTCCTTTATCTGAGCTGGGCTTGTGGTGAGGGGAGCTGCTGGTGTATAATAAGCCAGGCTGCATCTCCTCTCCTCCTTAATTGAAAAAAAGTCTCGTGTTCATGTCTGCAGCTCATACACAGATTTGGTTGAATGTGCAGCATCAGCTTTGCTGGCTGACCTATTATTAGCACAGTTCAGAAATTGGCTCCTAGGACATGATCTTTTCCTGATGGCTGGAAGGAGAACTGCTCCCTGTGCCTCTTGGATGCTTTCTCTGCTGCAGCTCTGCTAGTTCAGAGCCTTCTCTGAAATGCTTCCTGTCTTGGATGTTTCCCTTCCCCACTAGGCTTTCAGGTTTGCTTCTTTTTAGCTATTTGAGAGAGAGTGCACCAAAAATAACTATCTTTAAGTAACCCATATTCTACCTCCATCCATGTGGTCTTCCTGTGTGAACATGTGCACTGCAGTAGTAATCAGTGGTGTGTGATAAATGCGTTTGGAAATTTTCTTTTTTGAAGTTCATCCTTGACATACAAGTGACTGGCAAGAAGTGTCAGTTTTGCACTAATGCTTGCCTTACTTGCCTTAAAGCTTTTCCCATTAAAAATGTGGACTTGGCTGTGGTTCCCTCTCCTACAATTTTGGCATTTGACCCACTGCATGCTCAGAGCAGGAGAGCAGTGATAATGTGCTTCCTTGTGCAGCTCTGCTTTCCTTCTTGCTTTGGGGTGAGTGTGCGAGGACAGGAGACACTGTGCAGGATCCTCTCCTGGAGAACCATCTCTGTCCCACCTCTGCTTTAACCACAACTTTTATTACATAATCCAGTCCCAGGAAACCACAGTAACAGCCTGACACTACAAATCACAGGAGTTGGAGGCTCTGTGTGTGTCTGGGTGGCTGTTATTTTTGAGCAGTTCTAACTCTGCAGATACTGTTTGTTTTGCCAGTCTCCTGCAAAGATTGCTCTGGATTAGATGGTCTGTAGAATCCCCAGGCAGCCTCTGCCAGTGCTGTGTGTGTTCTCCTGTCTGCAGCCTGGCTTACCATTCTCCTGAGGTTTGGTGCTGCTGCTGTTTCTCCTCCACAGGCAGCACTTGTGCTGCTGAACTTGTGACTGAGCTCTGGAGGATGTGAGACCCTCAGAAGAGGAGGCTGTGCCTTCCCTGACAGGTTTATGTACATGTGCTGTCAGTGGCAAACCTCCTCTTTCCCCTTTTCACAGTTAGGGCTCCACACCAGGCAGGAAATGAGGATTCATCTTCATTACTCTTCCAATTAATCTTTCTACATAGGCATGTTTACCACTGTAATGTGACTTCTTGGTGTCATTGCCCATCCTTCTTGTTAACAAAAGCCCAATAACTGAGGGATGTTCTCAGCTCTGATACTTAGTTTGTGGTGTTGTAGCTCTGCTGATGTTGAGCTGTTCCTCACACTCACTGTGGGGAAGGAGTAGGGAATGTCATGTGGAGGATTTAAATTTGCCTTCATTCCTAGGAAAAGGAATTTCCAGTGCCTGGTGTGGGGATTGGGCTTTCTTTGCAGACTGACACATGCCTTTATCCACGGAGTGCTCTGCCTGATGTGGGAGGAACAGGATACACTGTTATACCAGAGAAATGCTGGTGCCCGAAGGAGGTATTTAAATCCTGGATCTCCAGGACCTGTTGGACACTCAGCTGCCCATTATCCCAGTCCAGCTGGAGGTGTGTCTCTAACGTGGCTATTCCAAGGCTGCACTTACACATCAAAAGTGAAATCCTACCCCAGGGCCACATCCCAGAGAGCTCCTGTTCTGTCTGAGGCTGGGGATTACCAGCACCTCCCACTGGTCCCAAGGCCAGACACAGTGTTCCTGCAGGGCTTTGCTGTGCACACACCATCGGGGCTGGGACACCCCTGGCTGCCCAAGGGGCTGCACAGGGCTGTTGGCTGTTATCCTCCAGCTCTCCCTGGAGCTGTTTCTTGAAAAGCACCTCCAGCTGCCTGAGGTGGATTTTTCTGTCCTGCTGAACAAACTGTGTGGGTTGTAACAGTTCCTGTACAATGGATCTCATTGAGGAGAACTGTGGATGCTTTGGACAGGTGGTTTGCTATCCAGGGAGCTGGTTATCTCTGGCTGATAAACAGCAATAAGTGCTGTTTAATGGGAGTCATAATAAAAATATTGATTAGCAGGGTCCAGCTGCCTGGTGGTGATGCTCGTTGGAACCCTGTTAAAATGGTAATGAAATTCTAAAAGAAGCTTTTTGTCTTTGGTTCTGGCTGCTCTGGGTTTACCCAGGACAGTTAGAGATGAGGCCTCAGTTAATAAAGACTATTATGAAGTGGATCACTAATGCTTGAAAGGTAGGAGTACAGCCAAAAAAGATGCAGGGAGTGCCATTAGGAAAGCTCAGATAATTTATCTTGGCACTTTCAACTTTGAGACTGGGAAAAATAAAAGTACTCTGTATTTTAGGCAACTTTTAGAATAATAGTCTTTCACAAAGGATGGCTTTATTCTGTAATTTCCTTAAAAGTAAAGCTGGATATTCTGCTTTTAATCCAAACTTGGTTACTAAATAATTAAGTGTAGGAACATGTTGTCCATGAAGAAAATGAAGGTAAGACTTGGGACTTGCTGAGCTGTTTTTGCCCTTTCCACTGCTGTCTTTGCATCTTAAAGTCACCTGCCAGGCACTTCTGCCTGTTAGTCTTCCCTGAGCAGATCTTTCATCTGTCACTGTCCCAGCCTGTTTCCAAACATGAAGGGAAGCTGCCTTGTGTCTGTTGAGCAGCAGCAGCACTGTCCCAGGGATAGTCTGAGTCTGGCACTTGTCACCCCCTGTAGAGCAATCACACACCTCAGCAGAGGACCATAAATACCCCAGGAAAATATCTGGTGGTTGTGGTGCCTTTGGGATTTAAAGATGAGTGGGAACTTTGCCTTTCAGTTCCCTGTTCAGTTGTCCTCAGGTGCAGATCCAGTGGCTCTTCACCTAAAAACAGGCATTTCCTCCAAAGCCATGTGGCACAATGGTCTGTAATTCAGCTGGTGAGGAACTGGCACTTGACAGCAGAGTAAAATGTTTTAGATGGTGTCTGTCAGTGCCCTGTGAAAATGGTGCTCAGAGGATCAGAGTGGGCAGAGTGCTTTCTATAGGTGCAGAGTCCATCCCCACACTGCAGTGAGGGGCTTTGGCTTCCTTGTGAACTACTTGTTGCAGAGGAATTTGGATGACTCACTGAAAATGTTATGGGGAAGTGTCACAGTTTGAAATGATCTCTGATAAATCTGGCTTTGCATTGCCCCCTTTTCCAGACACCTGAAGACACAAACCTCTAGACTGTTTTGCCAGTGAAAATTGGTGGGAAGTGCCTGTCAGAGATGCTGCAGCACAGAACTCTTTGAGCTCAGTGATGTCATACACACATAGATAGATGAGGTGAGAAGCTTCCCTCATTAGACTTGCATACAGTGTCTTGGAAAACATGGAAAACAGTTGGGAAAGTGGCAGTGCTTTGCTGCTGCCAGCAGTAGATTTTTCAGTGTGCTGCCTGCAGATCTGGCTTGTCACTGACAGCTCAGGCCAGGAGCTTTTGCATACCCAGATTTAGATCCCTCTCTCACATCTGTTGAGCTTTAAATCCTTATTTCTCCCGAGATCAGGTACACAGGGAGGGTGTTATAGGGTAAGGCAAAGGAAGCTGGAGGTCAAGTCAGCCCCTCTGCCTGAAATACTGACACTTTGCAGTGTTCCTGCATTTCACTGAGCAGCTTTTGTAGAAGGGGAAAATTATCTCCCCTTTTGTAGTTACAGTGCAGAGGGGAAGTATCTTAACCCTTATCTTAGTGCTGTTGCAAAGCTGATTGTTGAAACAAGATCTCTTAATTCCTCGGAAATGCTTTTCCTCTTGGCTGAGAAGTAACATAAGGCATTTCACAGTGCTGAGTGAAGCTTGTTTTTCTGCATCTCCCTTTCCCTAGTATTTCATTTAGTATTTGCAGGGGTTCAGGCTGGAATTGGGGCACCTTTTTCCCCTCATTGCTCCTCCTGCCTCAAATTGTGCTTTGAGCTGAACTGATAGGATCTGCACCCACAGCTGTCTCAAGTGATGGCTGAGTTTCCTGGGCATGTCCTGTGTCCTTGTGCTGAAATTTTGCTGTCCCCAAGGGTGGCTTTTGCAATTTCTTTAGTATCGGGATGTTCAGTGCACATGGACTGTGCCATGGATACATCCACCTTGTGTTGAAACAGCTCTTCACAAATTCCCTTCAGAACAGGCTTAAAATGTAACAGACTTACACGTATAGTTGGATTGGAATTACAAATGTAATTGTATATGACATGTCACCTTGTCACCTTCTTTAGTATATTATGTTGTAGCTAAAAATGTGGGCCTGAAATTCATGTCAGGCTCCTGCCACTGAAGAATGCAGGACTTTAGCCACAGCCATCCATCCAAATGCTGTGGATTTATGCTGGTCATGGCCATTTCCTGGCTCTCTGCCAGGGGGATGGCTAATGGAACAATCTTTTTATGATCTGTTTAGCTAAATGGCTCTAATAATGTGGGGTATTAAAGTAACAGATGCTGTTGACCATCCTGCAGCAGATCAAAGTTTGTATATACAGGAACCGTGCACTTCCTCTCAGAGCTGCTCATTTGTTGCCATGGTGTTGTATGATCAGCACAAGGAGGAGCAGAAGTGATCAT
This sequence comes from Neodrepanis coruscans, assembly GCA_013400695.1. Classification (NCBI taxonomy): domain Eukaryota; kingdom Metazoa; phylum Chordata; class Aves; order Passeriformes; family Philepittidae; genus Neodrepanis; species Neodrepanis coruscans. The sequence continues at coordinate 22,293 of VYZS01018684.1, read as the reverse complement.
TTTAATGAACCAAGGCACAAGTGCCAGCTCAGAGCCCAAGGAATGGACACAGGAGGTGCTTTGGAGGTGCCTGTCTGACAGTGGTGGCATCTGAAGATCTGAGACTTGAAACACGAGTCCAGCCTTGCTAATACAGTCCTGTCACAAGACTTGAGACTTGCTTGGCTCCTGTTGCTGCTGTGTCCCCTGAAGGGCAGATGGCCAACACTTGGAGCTGGCCTTTGCCTCCTGGGATTCCCAGGAAAAGGGAGAGGTGGGAATGAAGCATCTGGCTGCTGACTGACTGGAGTTGCTGCTGTGAGAAGAGGCTGCTTTGGTTTTCCTGTTGCATCCCTCAGTCACTCCTTTCATACAAAACACTCCTGAGTCTAGGGAGACTTGGAAGCCCCAATCTCCCCCTGGCAGGTTCCAAAGAGGGATTTGAAGCCCAGAGCTCTGCCGTGTGTATCTGAGATTGGAAAAGCTGAGCTGTTTCAGCCATGTATTAATTTTGTACATTGGAATTTAATCTACATGGTGATGACACCAACAGGAGGATAATCTGAGCCATGAGGGCATTATAAACTGACAGTGAATCCCCCCGGGACTAAAAAGATGCCAATTACATGGGCATGACTGAAAGAGTGAGATCCAGGGGGATGAAATCACTTCACACATCGTCTTAATGGACCGTTTGAGGAGCTGTAAAATCTGCTCCATTAGTGTAATGTCCCAGTGTCATTAGAGGCATTGTTTAATTGGCTTGGCTTTATGTTTGGAGTATAGGCTGTTGGGTGGTCTGAATGCTCCTGTAAATATATGATTAATTATGCAGTAAATGATTTACAGAATTAGCCTGAGAACATGGGAACAAGCTTTTATGAGCTAATAAAATTATAGGCCAAAAAAATAGCATGGGTTGAAGTCAGACTCGAGCTGGGGGGGCTGCTGTTGTCCCCCACTGCAGGTCTGGGGGATAGAAGACATAGACTTTGTGGGATGCTGAATAAAAGCCCTGCTCTCTCCCATGTTTCTTACCTGCAAAGGTGGAGAGCTTTGCCTGGGCACCAGAGGTGATGTAACTACTACTCAATAACCCAGGCTGCCACCTGCCTGTATTTTTGGGATATGGGGGAGCTTTTCCTCCCTAAGTGAGTCTTGTCTCAGGACTATTTGCAAGGCAGACAAGACTCCCTGATTTCATAGTTGTTTGGGGTTTTTTTAAAAGTGTTTTTTCCCCTGCTTGATTCTGTAGGTGTGCATGAAATTAAGTAGTCTGAACTTGCAGGATCAGACTCATCACTTGCAGTGTGAGGAAGCCTTGCAGGGAATGGAATGCTTTTGGAAATGTTGAATGTCATGTTTGACTTTATTCCTACTCTCCATGACTATAACCAGACATTAGTATCTGCTTGCTGTCATGTAAAGAAGAATGAACTATTCTGGTTTAAATCCAAACTTGCTTGAATTTTGTTGAAGACAAATATGATATTTCTATCTGCATCTGTTTTTCTCTCTGCACTGATTTGTTGGGGTGCTTTAACCTGAACTTCCCTGAAGACACAGAGCCTGTTCTAATGTGGATTAATGAAGTTATGTTCTGTTTCCTTAGGATTTGTCTCCCATGTCTAGATGGGCTTGGGTTTTTTCCGCAGAGGTTGAGGTTCAATGTGTCACAGACAGAGCTGTGTGTTTGTGCTTTTTTTCCTCTCCCCCCCCTCAGCTCCCAGGGAGTGAATGTACCTGTGAAATGCAGAATCTCCCAGGAGAGGCTTCAGAATGTTTGGCTGATATCATTGTGATGGGAATGGCAGTGTTTGCTCCAGGGACTCAGCTGCAGTCAGGTAGCTGCTAATGAAGAAATCACTGCATAAATCAAAAATATAAGAAAAAATACAATATATTCCAAGATCCTGTATGATCTGGAAGTCTGTTTTGAACTATGCATTCTAAACTGGTAATAAAGTGAATGATGGGCATTATTTGTTAAACTTGCAGAATTTAGAAAAGTCATTTCCTTGAGGTCTTTGTGCATCCTCCAGGGGTTTTTTTCCCCATCTTACACAGCAGGTGACTTAGTTATGGAGTCTGAGATGCTTCAGAAAGGCAGGAACACGGTGAAGTTGTTACCCAGCAGTCCCAGAGCTATAAGAAAATTCTGGTCTGCATTCACTTCAAAGTGTATTTCACTGATGATAAACAGCTTTTGGAATTGAAGCCTTGGATGGGGAGGCAAATAACTAATGAATATTTCATTACAGTGCCAAAGCCCCTCCCTGTGCTCAGAGCATTCCATTTGAACTCCAGACTCCTTTTCACTTAGACCATTTTCTAAGCACTCAAGCCTAAACTCTGTGAGTATTAAACTTCAGAGTAGGAGGAAGATGTTTGGTTTTACAGTTGCCCAGCTGGGCATTGGGAAGGTCCTTTGCTGAAGTAGGAAAACATGTTTGTTCTTGCTTGAGTTTATTTTAGTTTTTTTTAGCAAGAAGTATAAATTTCTGTGCCTCTGAAAATGCCAAGCTGTGCAATGTTTTTAAGTGGGTTCATGTTGTTCACGCTGTCAAGATAAAGCCACTTGTAAGGCTTGATCTTTGAAACTAAATTGGTTTGCAAAGATGAGCTTTTTTTTGGTCTTGTTTTAGCTTTGTACCCAGAGATTTCTCCCCAGCAAAGGACCTTCTTAATCAAAGGTAATTTAAGTGATCATTCAGCAGCCTCCACATCACCAGCACACTGGGATGGATGTGTGTCCTCAGCCTTCCAACATTGCCCAGCTGCTCTGTAGGGGAGAGTTCTTGAAGGCTTTTCTGCATCACACAGGTGGTGATTTTTGAGGCATTGTGGCCATGCTGTCCCTCACATGGAAAAGGAAATAATTCCTTGTACAGCTCTGTTGGTAGAGCAGGAATCACTGTACCTCGTGTGTCTGGGGAGGGAAGAGAGGGGAGAAACACTTGCTATTTTTCCCCTTTTTAAAATCCCCTGTCTCCTGGCATGCTCTGCTTACCCTGTGTGTGAGCAGGGCTGCTTCTTGTTGGCTGAATTCCTGCCTTTTCCAGCTGGCTGCCATGGGACAGGTTCTTTGGGATTTGCCCTTCTGGCAGCAGCATCTCATTCCTTGACAATTCAGAATTCAATTAAAATGGAGCTGTTGGTGCACATTTCCTTGTCACCTGTAGCTGCCTAACCCTGGAGTGACAGATGAATCCTGGCCCAGATAATTTGAACCTTCCTTGCAAAGCTCTCAAAGCAGTGGATTAAACTTCCTTCCCATAGTCCTATAGCACAGGTAGGAAGGAGGAAGTCTGAGGCAATATGGAATATGCTAAATATTGGTCAAGTCTGACTATATTAAGGTTTTTTTTTTACTTTTCTGAAGTTAAATAAGTTTCTCCTTGAGTAGAAAGGTGTGAGATGGGCTCCCAGGCAGCCTCAACAGAATCCCCAAATTCTCAACCCGGAACTAAATGTAATTGTTTGCCAGTGGCATCTTCTGTTCCTACCAAAGAATTCCTGCAGAAGGAAGGCTTTGCCTTACCCTCTCCTGGCTGTGCAGAGAGCATTGCAGGCTCTGTGAGGGCAGATTTTCCCGGGAGTTTGGCCCAAAACAAGCCCTCAGTGTGACCAGAGGTAGTGCTGTACCACTGCTGCAGGAGCAGCCAGTGTTCAGTGTCTGCCATGGGCACAGCGGCTTCCAGCCCTTGGAGAGGGGGGTATAAATGTGCTTTTAGAAAGTAGAAATCAAGTGCGGGCTGATCCCGTCCTGGGGGGCTGTTGTGTGGTGGGATTTGTTTTCCAGCTGTATCCCTCCTCTGTGGATAATCATTAGCTGTGCCTGGATCTTGTCCCGGGGCCTTCCTGTTCCTGCCGGTGAATGGCAATGAGGCAGAACTGAGGGAAGGAAGGAGTTGTGCCAGCGGTGCCTAATCCTGTTACTGCCGCTGTGTGATCATTAACTCGGCCTTTTAAAGGAACTGCAGGTAATTAGCGGCACGGGGGGATATTGGGTGCTAAAAACCCTCCAGGCACGTGCCTTTCAGAGTCGTTTTGTGGCTGATGGTGTTGCAGCCCTTGGCCCGTGGAACACTTGTCTAGAAAGGTAAAAGCCACAGGAAAACACTTGTGATGGGAGTGACTCCACATTTAAACCAGAAGCAGAGCAGCGGTTGGAGATGCAGTAACTGTCTGTAGAGACCATCCTGCTGGATTGCTGCTTTTTCTTGTCCTTGGGGCCAGGATTGTTCTGATAACCAAACCTGAGCCAGGTCACAGGTCTCACTGTGGTTTGTGTCAACTTTTGGGTATTTGGAGGCTGTAATTTCACTTGAAAGGCTCTTAGTAAATTTGTACTGCTGCAATCTGTGTGTTGAGTGAAGTAGAAGTCTCAGAAAAGTTGACTTTCTCCTTTTTTTGATTGACTGGAATAATTAGTGCAAATAAATTTGTACCACTAAAGCTGACAGAAATGTGATCTGATGTCTTGTCAAGTTCCACTGGCAGTGCTTTGCAAGAGGCTGATTGACAGTTCTGGGGGAAAAAACCCTTTAATTGTATTCATATGAAATCTACAGAATTTGTGTTTAACTCATCAAACAAAGGTTATTGGAAATGTCCTTAGACCTTTCTACAAGCTTAATGTTGGCAGGTTTCTGTGTTTTTAGGGCAAAATGTCAATTTAAAAGAATTTCTTAATTTGGACATGCAAAAGTGACTTTTGCTTTTCCCCTGTTTCCTATGTCAGCTTTTCCATTAAATTCAATATGTATTTCTAATTCTCTTACATGCTCTTACTTTTCATAGGGAATAGTAAATACATTGCAGTAGTTTTGTTATGTGTCATTTCTAGAAATTTCAGCCTTTTGAGCCTTCAGCTTGCTTTATTGCTTGCCTTTGCTTGTATTGAATGTGTTCCAGCTCCTCATTTCCCAGGGCATAGAAAATTGGTGAAATTCCATGGGAAGGGGTTGTTTTGGGTACATAAACACACTGTCAAGAGCTTTTAGAGCTCAGGAAGAGAAGGTACTTGAAAGTTGTGGGAGCTGAACACATCCATGTCCATGCACCTCCCTCCAGGCTCTGAGTTGTGGTGGGATATCAGAAGATGGTTTTGGGGGGGCTCAGGTCTCCTCCAAGAGTTTTATCCCCATAAAGGAAGTCAGGAGAAAGCAAGTCTGTTGTTATTTCCTGGATTTATATGTGTTTACCTCCTACAAGGGTTGTGCAATAAATAAAGCAAGGCTTGGCCTGGCTGAGGTGGCTGGAAAGTTCCAAAGGAAATGTCTGTGTTTGTGTTGAAGCTTTTGTTGCACTTGCTAAATAGAGGAGTAGACCTGTAAATAAACAGGACAGGCTTAAGTCAGGCTAAACAGAGATTTATTTTCCAATTAATCAGATATTTATTATGAAACGTGTAATTTGCAAGTACTTCTTGCAAGGCAAGCAAGAGCTGCCAGGGAACACAGGGCATTTCAGTCCCAAACATTCAATTTTCCAACTGTCCTTCAGCCAGTAACCAAACCTTAACGTGATGTGCAGAGAAAGGGACTTGCAGCAAGGCAGTCTCATAAAAAACTGCTTTTGCTGAGAAGTCTGTAAGAAATTACCATAAAAGTCAGTGTGCTGTGAAGTCCTCCTTCCCACCATCCTGCTGCCACTTTCTTATTTATAGAGCCTTTCCCAAGAACCTCCCTGCAGTCCCACTCCTGTGTGTGTGGAAGTGCTGGGGAAGCAGCACACTCTGCTTGGTGCTTCTTTGCTATCCTCACTGAGAAAAGGAATCCTCTGCCATGGGCCTTTGCTGAGCTTTGGGCAACTTTTGTCCTCGCTGGTGTCCTTCAAATTATTTACCTTCTGAAGGAGTGAACTTTGAGATAATTAATTGGACCTTGAAGATGAAGTGATGATCTTGCAGATAACGTGTGTGAGATGGATGGCTGTGTTCAGAGAGTTCTGCTTCACATGCTTAACATTTCCAAATGCCATGCATGGGAAGTAAACAGTCCTTGGGAGTGTTTGCTGGAGGTGTCACTGCCAAATTGAGGTGAAAACTGTCAAATCATAGGACAGGAGCTCCTGGGGTGCTGGAATAGGGACCTTCTGGAATATTTCCTGAGGGTTCAACAGGTTGCTTGGGGATTTAATGGGTAGAATAGCTTTAAAAAAAAGAAATGCATAATAAATATAAACAGAGGGACGGAGCCTGGAATGAGCACTGGGAAAGGCAAACACTGCTGAGGTACCTTTTCCAGGTGAAGGGTGGGAAATACAGTGGCAGAGTCCTGGTGTTTGTAAGAAATTCCATCATTTTGACCAGCAGAAAGTGCTCTTTGTCTGGAGTGATTTGGGGGCATTTCAGATATTTGTAAATGATTTCAGCTGGTGTTTTTAAAACAGCCTCAGCAATTGATGGCACAGCTTTTACCTGAAGATTTCCAGGTGACTTTCCAAGTCAAAATGGGAGAAAGAATTGTTTAACATGGAATTCTGTCCAGTCAGGAGTATTATCAGTCGTTTGATGGTTCAGGGTAGGAATAGCAAGGCTTGCGAAGCTCTCACTCCTTGGAGTTGTTTCATTTGTATCTGTAATCCTCAACAGTGCCAGAATCAAGTTTATAATGTTCATCCTCAAGTACTTTGAACAGTGTTTGAGTTCTTATTTACTGGAAGATAAGTGCTCCTTGAGTGTCTCCAAACTTGGAATGGCTGTGGAGAACCAGATTAAATGGCCTTGTACTGACACCAATATTGTTGAACTGTTGGGCATCAGCAGAGCTCAAATCCTTCCTTGCTCCTTTTCTGTGCTCTCCCTCCAGCACAGCAAATGTCAGGAATTATGCCCACATTATTTTAAATGCCATTGCTGAGGCCAAGTGTTTTTAAATGCCAGTTCTACTTCAGCTTGTAGGTATTGTCATCATGTTTAGGCTCAGAGGAATTCTGAGGAAACAAATGACCTGTGGCTCCATGAGAGTTTAAATAAGTGATTTGCTTTGCCAGCAAACAGAATCTCACCTGCCCTCATGTGTGACTTCAAAGCAATATTAATGCTTGTAGTGCAAGTTTTAATACAAGCTTTGTACCTTTATTAATGTGTCTATTAGAGAAAACTGTGAACTCCTCAGCTACTCCTTCCCTCCAGACACAGACCCATCTTGACATGCTAAGTGTAGCTGTTTTTACAAAGTGAATTTTCTTCTTAGGCCCCTTCTGTCTGACCCCCAACCTTCCTGACACTTGTGGGCTGTAATTCAGTCCTTTCCTTTCCACATTCTCGTGAATGGCAGATGTAAAGGTCTTCTCCTTTTCAGAAGTGAAAAGTCAAAGTCAAGTTTCCCTTTTAATGGGAAGCTTTTAAGAAGGCTGTTGACAGGCTGATGGTAATCCAGGCTACAGCTGTACAAATTACCAGGCAACAGTCAGTCACCTGATGAGCCAACTAATGAGCATGGCACAATTAACAGAGGCTGAGCTGTTCAATCAGAAATTTTAATTTCATGTAACAGCAGCAGCAAGTTTGTAGTCACTGTCTGTGAGGTTGTGTGCCATGGAGTTCATGTGGTACTGGCAGTAAGTGATCAGCAGAGATGAATTTTAAAAGCTTCAGAAATGTGACTGCAAAAGCTGCTGCCACAGGCATTCCTGTTATTTTTTTCCTGTTGTTTTGTGGCAGTTCTGATCTCAGCTTAATTAGAAATACTGAAGTGTTCTGGTGTCTTTGTGAAGGGTCTGGTTGCAGAAGCCTTTCCCTGACATCTGTGTTCCGGTTTGTGCTGCTGTCCCTGTGACACAGGGACAATTGATGTAACAGAACCACATCTCAGAGTCTGTCCAATTTTTACTGTCTGGTACAAGCTGGTTTCTTAGGTACAGAGTTAGTAGCATTCCTTAGGGCTCAAGAGAAGTGGTGTATCAACCATTAACCTGGAATTGCAGCTGAGACATTAATTACCAACCATGAGAACAATACCCAGTATAATAAATAAATGCCATATTGTCCTGATTTGGCAGGGAAGACATCTCCCCTTTCTGTTTTACACAGCCTCTGTGGCTGCAAAGCCAGTGTGAAATCACATTTATGAAATGTGCTTTATGCTCTTGAACTCCTGTAGCTCAGAGAGGAAAGGCTTTCCTGTATATTTGCTGTGCAAAGTATGTTTCACTCTAAAATTAATTTGCCAATAACATGATTATGAAGATGTCCTGTTCAATTAAAGACACTCAGATTGCACATCAAGGTCTGTAAAAGCCAGTCTGAGGTGTGGAGCTGCCTGAGGAGCAAGAAATGGGAGCCCAGAGTTGCTTTGTGGGACTCTGACTTGAGCGATTGTTTATTTCTGCGAAAATTGCTTTTTATATCCAATAGACACAATTAAAGCTGCATTTATTGGAATGAACAGCCTGGCTGCCATACAGGTAGGAGACAGATTATAAAGACATATGTGAGATGGTAGTGAAGCCCCTGAGAATGAATGGTCTAATCAGGATGAAATCAAATTGTCTGGGTGCTGTAATGAGGAGACTCAGGTTTGCTTTTATCCCTGCAGGAAGCAGGGAAAACTCTGGGCTGCTCTGTGCAGTGAGACGCTGCTATCACTTGGAGATCATCAGAGCAGCAACAAAGAGAATGCAAGATATCTCCAATTTATTTTGGCCCACTTAGACCAGCATCTGATGTATCTGATACATTGTTTACACTGGGAAGTTAAATATTTTATCTCTTAGATTTAAATGAAAATAAACAGAACCTAAAAGGAGGAAGGAGTGATAAGTAAATACGTGGGGGGAAAAAAATATTCCTCTGTACTTACAGCACTTTAATAGAGCAGAAAAAAATGCCTGTAACACATTCTTGTGATGTTTCCTTTGTATTTGTTTGTGCCTTTGAAGAGTCAGTTAACACAGTGCTGAATTCTAGAATTCTGCAGCCTGTGCTGCCCTGTGGGTTAAGGGAATACAAGATTTTCCATGCTCTCAAATGGATTTAGCCTGTAGCTGTGACAGTCCTGTAGCACACAAATACCAGCCTTTGGAAGTGTGGGATCTTCCCTGTGGAGTTGTGTGAGCACCTCTGGGACCCTCATGTACCATTGAATTCAGGGATGGCCAGAAATGGACAAAATCCATGTCATGGTGTTCCTGCTGCTGTTGCCAAGATGGGAGAAAATAATTCTGATATTCACTTGCTAAATGTGTTTTGCCCCTGGCTCTGGGTATTCACTTCACTGGGAATGAGGATGAAAAAACAGGAGGTGTGAAGGGATCAAATTCACTTCTAGTTCTTTGTCTCCTCCTACCCTGGGCAATATCAGATGTACCCAGTCTGTGTCAGAGTGGTCTTTGCTACAGCATTAGTAACAAAAAAAGGCTTTTTCTAGAGGAAAACTATCTGTTCTCTTGCATCTGGGCATTTGAAATGAGTATGTGTTAAAAGAGCTGTGGATCTGAGGGTAGAGGATACAAATCATGAAAGGAGCCATCCCACCCTGGTAAAAATGCAACATGTTAACAAAAACTTAAGGACTCTCATATTTTGAGATGTGTCCCTTAACTAAAAATGTTCCTGTACGGACCCTTGGTGTTCCCAGTGTTGTGGACACACAAAACCAGGCACTCAGGAAGCAAAATGAAGTGTGGATCCTGAGGTTGCAGGGGGGTAAGGCTGAAGTTCAGCCTTTGGAGATAAAATAGTGCTATTTTTGGAGATGCTTTCCTCCTTTCCCAGAAGCAGAAGTTATTTGCTAAGCCATGAAACCATCAGGTTTACAAGACTACCAGACCTTAAAGTGACTCAACTAAGAAATCTTTGGTTGATGGCATTACATAAGGATGGGGCTTGGACTGTGGCTTCATCTGACTGTTGTCCAGTTCTGTGCAAATAGAGATGGGGGTTTTTAATATTTGTATCTTTAGCTGACATTGTTTAAAATATTAATTTACAGTTACATTAGTTTCCCTTTGTGTACTTGGTGAGCGATTCCTGTGATGCTGCAACACCAGAGCAAACACTTGTCCTTTGGAGGGTTGTGTGAGCTGACTCTGGTTGGGAGGCAGTGCTTGAACACAAGATATCCAGGGTGAGAAATGGGATGGAGTGAGTAAAAGACAAGTGTGAACACACCTGGGGGTTGGACAGGCTGTGTCCTTTCCCTTCAGTCTTTTAATGCCTGTAAAGAGCTAAAACAATCACAACCAAGTCAGGAGTGGGCTGCAGTGAGTAAAGGACAGGGGGTGAGCAGGTGCTGCCTGTGATATCCATGCACATCTTGAACTTCTTTATTTATAGCTTGCATGTGTCATGGATTTTGAAATAGAAGAGCTGTTTGGTCACAGCCCTGCAGTAGCACTTACTTGGCAAGGTGGAATAACTTGGGATTTTGGGGTTTTAATTTTTAAAGTATTTTTTAAGTAATAGCTTATAACAGTATATTGATTTGGGTTTTTTAAGGTGGGGGTGTGTCCCTTGAGCCTGACAGTCACATGCTGTTTGTAAATCCCACAAATACAGACCTATAATCTGAACTGTCAGGCTTGAGCTTGAGATGTGTTCCCAGAATTTGCCTGCTTTGTTTGGAGCAGGAGAAGGATGGTTTAAGGGCAGTGCAGCTGATGCAGAGTGCCCAGGGCTCCACAAATGCAGAGCTGGAGGCAGCTCTCAGTTGCCAACAGAGTTAAAGGAGATTGTTGATGTGATTAATGCCCCCAATCAGCTGCTGGGGAGCATTTTGGCTGCCAAAGTTTGCTGAACAATGAAAACAGGAAACTTGTGTGTCTTGAGTCTCTTTGCTACCGTGGTGTCACCAGACATAACAAAAGTGGGCCTGGGGAAGAAAAGGATATTTGAGGCCTGATTGTGCCCCTGCCCCACCCAGGCCCTGGATGGGGATGGGGGAACTGGCAGGGACCTCTGAGGAACCACCTGCTTCCTTGAGATTGCAGGGATAGAGCTCAGCTCTTGCTCTCTGCCCCAGCATGTATTTCCTGCTCTTGGCTTTGGAGCTGTGAGGGGAGTGTGGCTGGAGGAGAGGGAATTTCAGAGCTGCCCTTGGAGTGTCTGGAGCTGGGTGTGACATGGGCAGCAGGGAGGCAGAGAATGTGTCCTGGTGATGGCAGGGACTGGGAGCAGGTGGCAAAGAAGAGGAGGAAATCAGGTTTCCTATGGGGAATCCTTCCTGTAATTTTGGTTGTGACTGTATCAGGAAGTTTGTACCAGCTCCTGAGCAGGCAAACCTCTTGTGAAGCATCCCAGTCTTTCCAGGAGAGCTGGGAGTGTTTGCCTCCTACATCTGTGGAATACTTTGCACCAAAGCACTAAACACACCTATGATGATTAAGTTATTTCTACGGTTATTACAAGTCTAAACTTTCTCAAGTTTAATTTTGATATCTAAATATATGGAATTAATAAATTATTCCTATGTAAACGTGTGAAGGTAAGACAAACACAAGTCTGCCTGCTGATAAGCCAGGACCAATTAATTCATCAGAGAGCTGAGCAGCCTGTGAGTACAAGCACACTGAGCACTTTGGGTTTAGCTTGGAATTAAATATTTTCATTTATTAAGCTTTAATAGTCTTACTGATAGGTTTTGTTCATTCTTGTTTTCTGGTGTTCTTGTAGGGTCCAAGAGCAGCCAGGCAATAAATCCAATGATTGTACAGGATCAAGTGGGGAAGGTTTCCCTTTCCACCATTCCCAACACACTCCCAATTATCCTGGAAAAATCACAACACCTTGTTGATCACAGCAACTCACTTAAGTTCCACAGCAAAAATACACTTTTGTCTGAAACTGGGTGACTTTTCCAGGGAGCTCACTTTAATGCAGTGGTTTCTTCACACTAGCAAGTGGAATAGTGTAATGTAATAAAGGGAAATTTCATTTCATCAGGTTAATGAAGTTAAAGCCATAGCCTTCCTAAAGGGTTAGGGAATGGAAGGACACATGGGAGAAGTAATAGGAGTTAATTCTTAAAGCAGCTTGTTGCACTGCATCAAAACTCTGTGTGGATGCTTTTCTTCACCATTAAAGAGACCTAATTGAATTTAGTTTACTTCACATCCAAATCTAAGTAATAAAATCATATTAAAGCCACTTTAATTCTGAAGGAAAGGGGATCCATGTAGAGTTTACCTAATATTCTTTAGGTCCTGTGTTGTTCTGATGCCAGTTGACTTCCCAGAGCATCCCTGCCAAGTCCTGCCCCAAGAGTTGGTCTGAGAACTTCCATCCACTTCAGTGACAGTCTTCTTTCAGGAAAATGTGGCAGTAAAGCCAAACTATATAATTGTGTAGTGTGACAAAAATGCAAATATGTAATTAATTTCTACCCTGTAGATATGCTTGCTACAGCCTAATTTGGTTAATGAAGCTGCAAAAAAATGTTTTTCAAGTAGCATGTTATAATTTGTTTCATCTTTATGCTTATTGACTATTGCAGCCTTCTGAAATTAAAATACATCCAAAATATTTCAAGTGCACTTCACATTTCTGCCACAGGTGACACCATGTGCCTGTTGACATCTGTTACTGATTGGAGTGTTAAAGTTGGGATTGATTGCACTGAAGTCACTGGAACCTCTTTTTCTAATTGATTTTATAGGGTTTAAAAAATAATAAACAAGGTACACAGGCTCCTTGTAGGGTCCAGGGTTGTGTCTGTCACATTGGTCATGTTCTGCAGTGGAGAGAGTGAGCTCTGAGACCTCAGTGCTCAAGAAAAATCCTTTTTGATATGTTCCTTTCAGGCCACTCCAGAAAGAAATACAAGTACAGGGAATGGAGCCTCCAGGGCATCCTGCTCCCAAGCCAGGCTGGCATTCTGTTTGGCAAGCAGGAATGTGCATTGGGAACTTCCTGAATGGCCAGGGGAAAGCACTGGTGTAAGAATTGGGAAACTTGGCTCCTAATTGACCACTGAAAAGTGTCATGGTAGGGAAAGCTTCTCTCCCAAATTAACCTGTGAATGTAATAGTGAGTTACTGCCCTGGGTCCTGTTTGCCACAGGGTTTCTCAGGTTTAGAGACAGGCACAGCAGTTGATCTCTGACCTGAGAGGAGAATTTATAGCCTATTAGGGTGTGCTAATTGCATCCATCAGCAATCACAGCCACATCCATGGGTGACTTGGTGGCCTTGAAATCCTGAAATGGGTCAAGAGCTGTGTCACATAAAATTGCCTTTGAAAGCCCAGAGCTGTCTGGGAGATTTACCAGGCAAGTGGGACAGGCTTTAGCATCTCCTCCGGACTCACTGCACTTGCTTATGGGTTAGAAAAGGAATAACATAAATAATGGGAATACTACCTTGGGCACAGCCCTGTCTGGCAGCTGCTCTTGCTGACAGTCCTGTCATCTCTTTGAAGAGCATCATCCATTTCTGGTCATGATGAGGATCCTTCCCCCTGCATCACCCCATCTGTTCATCACACTCTCCAACACAGTCGGGTTGGGCAGTTGTTCCACCATGTGGGTGCTTGGATAACAGGAATTCTTCCAGGCTGACACAAACCTTCCCTTCTCTCCAGGTTGTCTGTTCTGTCAGTTTGTGTTTGAAATATGAGTTGTTTCCCTGGGTTGTTAAAGGTGCTGTTGGCAAAGCTCAGTGCCAGAGTGGAACACGCTGCCATTAGTGTGAGTGTGCATGATACTGGTATTTTGACTTCTAGGAAGGTTGTGCTTCCCAATAAAATATTAAAGGGGAAGAATGTTTAGCAAGTGATTCATCATTTGCTGAGATGATTATGTATCTTCTCTTCTCCAGACTCTCTATCAGGTGTGAATGATTGTCATGCATTCCTCTTGAAGGAGGAACCTTGCTAAAATATAAAAGGTACAGAGCTGAAATTACACACCTTGAGAGCTGCAGTCTGCCACTGCTGAGGGGTTTGGTCTTGTGGGTCAGTACCCAGGACAGCTGAACACAATCCTGTTTTCATTTCAGCTGCAGAGCTTTGCCTTTACCTTGGCCAGTTCACTTTATCTGTGGCTTTTTTCCCCAAGAGTGGAATAAAAAGAACACTTTCTTACTCCTTCTGTAATTCTTGCTTTAATTTTTAACCTCCTCAGGGCAGGATCTTCTCTGTATCCTGCCCAAGTCAGCACTTGGTATTTCTGTCTCATGGCAATAAGAGAAAGGAGAGCACAAGGATCTTTAACCCTCTTTTTATCACCTTATACTGATGAAAGCCCTGACAGACACTGCTGTTCCTGCATAAAAATGTCTTATTTTTCTTGGTCTACTCATTTTGCTGTGGTTGACAAAGACAAACCCAGAAACAGTTGGGATAAGCAATTCCATGGGCTTCCTCAGGGTTGTTCTGTGTTTGTGTGGGTGAAGCAGACAAAAATTCTAATTGATGAGGTATTTGAAATGCCTTGGGTTTGCTTTGTTTCTTATGTCCAACCCAGAGAGAGAGGAGGGTGGGAGGCTGTTAGTTGTGCTGGGAGAACACAAGCAATTTTTCATGGGGTTTCTGTGCTTCTGGGCTTGTCTTTTGTTTTCAGCACTGCATCTGCTCAGGGCATATTGAATGTTCCAGCACAAGTGTGTAATGCTGCACCAGGATGGGATTGCTGCTATTTCTGTTAGATAATATTGTTCTTCCTCGCCTTACAAAAGCCTTTGCCCTTAGTTCCGAGTTGTGTGCTGGGCTTATCTGCTGCCTTTTCCTCACCAGAGCAATCCTGTGCTCTCATTTCTGAAATTGGGCTCCACTGACACACCTTGGAGGTCTGTGTGTGCTGCACACTGAGCTCAGCAAATACACAAGGCTGTGCTTTCAGGTTAGGAAAGATATTGAGTTGCTGAAATGTGTCCAGAGAAGGGCACAAGCCCTGAGGGAGCTGGGAGTGTTCAGCCTGGAGAAGAGGAGGCTCAGGGAACACCTTATCTCCAAGGGAGGTTGTGGCCAAGCAGGGTTTGGTCTCTTCTCTCAGGCCCCCAGTGACAGAAGGAGAGGTCACAGTCTGAGGCTGCATCAGGGGAAGTTTAGGCTGGATGTTAGGAAAAACTCCACTGAGTGTGACAATTATATGTGTCCAGCCACTGCTGGACACTGGTGCTGCATTTTTACAGCCTTCTCTTTGGGTGGGAATCTCAGAATGGTGATTGCAATGTTCCGCCATCCTGGAAAAATATTTATTTAGATTTAAGCTTCCAAGGTAAGTAGTACATCTGTGAGTGCAATGCAGCAGCTTTTCTTTGAGAGGCTGATTAACATGAGATTTGTAGAAGTAAAATGATTTCTTCCAGTGCCTGGACTGTAATAACTGAGGAGAATAAATGTCCTAATTTAATATTTATGTAGGTGTCCCAGTAAAAGGCATCCTACATCCTGATTATGTAAGGAAAAGTGTCAGTGCTGATAGGAGATCATATATACTTGGAGGAGAAAAAGCACAGATTCTCTACCCCTTATTTTACCTTCTTGCAGTGAAACATTTTGAAATGAGCTAAACCTGTTTTGTAATGCATCAAATTGGTTGTTTCATATTTTGTTAAATAAGTGTGTTATTGTTCTCAGCATTTCTCAGCTCACAGATTGCACTGCCTTTCTTTAGCCCCAAGACATTATTTAGGGCCATTAGAAAAAGTATTTACTCATAAAGAATTTGTACCTTAACACAATTTTCCAACTCTGCTGCCTTTGGAGGTTTTGTTTCATATTGAATATATTTCTTCCAGCTTTCTTAATTTTATATTTTTGATAGCCAGGAAGTAACTCCATCCTGTATTTAGTGATAAACCAGGAAATAATTAGGACTTTGTTTAGTTTTGTATATTAATTTGGGGATATTTTGGACCTTTTAATTTATGGGAAACCTTGAGAGAGGAATGTTACCAACTTTAGTGTGTTTGAATCCAGGACATTGGAAGGAGGGAGCATCCTTAGAATTCAAGTGCTGGGTGGAACTGGACATGAAATTTTAGGTCCTCTTGAACCAGAAACCTTTCTGTCTTCATTTATTGTGCCCATTTGTTACAGGAAGAGGATTTTCAAGTCACACATGCTTTAAATGTGTCTTGGGAATCTCTGCTAAAGTTTTGATGGAACATAAAGCAGAGGGAATGCAACTCCTTAGTGCAGTCTTGTATCATTCAGTAGCAAAGAGGAGCTGCTAGAAATGCCTTTAGAGCACTGTGTTATCGTAGAAAATTATGGTTGTTCTCTAATACCAAGCTGACAAATCAGGGAGTTCAAGGACTAGTGATGAAGGATACAAAACAATCACACTTGACAAAGGTTTGTTTGTGGCACAGGTTTGCCTGTCAGAGCAGACAGGATAAAGCAACTAAAGCATGTAGAGTCTTTTGTGCTCTTAAAGTTACTTTATTTTGGTTGGGAATTGATACCTCTTTGACTTGGATAAATCCTTTAAATCTCAGGTGCTCTACAAAATTGTCTGCCTTTTGAGCAGTGCTCTCTGCTTGGCACATTAAGGTTTACCCAGTGGTGCAGAGCAGCTGAAGGATTTGCTGCTTTTAATGAAAATAAGCAGAAATTCTAATCAGGGCAAGTCTTGGGTGTTGTTGGTTTGGTTCAGTTTGACTGACAAGTTTTTAGTGACTGTGATGTCTTGTTGCAGAAACACTTTGCAGTGTTACAGAAGTTACAATAAATCCTTATCCCCTTCCTGGGATGGAAAATTTGTGTCCCTACATTTCCCTGGTTTAGCTGAGGGTGAGTGAAACCAATTTTAGTAAAACAACCCCAGGTCACACCAAATAACTCCAGCTCATCCAACTGGTTTGCTCGTGGCTAAATGACAATTGAAAAAGAACATTTCACTCTGTTCTTCAGAGGTAACAGGAGTGTGACAGTTGCTTTGTCAGCTCTGCCCATCTGTTGATTTTGGAGGAGTTTTCAGGGAAGTAGGAGATGATGGAATGTGGCTCTGCAGCTCAGGAGTCTGGCTCAGCTCAAGTCAGTGCTGGGGAAGTTCCTGAATGGCCAGTGAATGTCCTCTTCTTCCATTTTAGTGCTTCACGTTACAGCAGAGCCTGAATGAGAATGAAAGGAAACTGGATAATGTGGATACAAAAGGGAAAAATTCAGGCTCTATTTAAAGTCAGTATCAAAATTCCCCGAGGTTTTGCTGGGGTGGTTTTGTGTTCACAGCACTTCACATGTACCTTGAGAGATCAGAACTCCGGGCTGGGATTGGGGTGGTTGGGTTTTAAATAATTTGTGATCAAGTTTAAAAATGGAGTGAAGAGATGTAATCAATGGGAATGTTGTGTCTGAAGGGCAATATTGTTTCAGAGTGAAAAGAAGTCTCGCACATATTTTAATGTGGGTGCTGGTTTTTCCTCGCACACACACAGCCCCCCCCTGTACTGGCTGAAAAAGTGAAATTAATGCTGCAAATCAGCTTGAGAAATACTGTTGTTTAGGTGCACTTTAGGAGCTTTAGAATTTAGCTTTACATTGTCATGGTAATGGGGAGTACACAGAGAATAATTTTCCTCCCAGGATCTTAAAATGGTTCAAAACAAACCTTATGCTCCATTAATGTTATACTGGCATATGGCAGAATATTCATATATAGATCACTGAGTTAGACTTGATGATCCTGGTGGGACCCTTCCAGCTCACTCTACTCTATTCTGTGTGTCATAAGAACATTGATTTTCTTCACTTCTTTGCATAATGTGGCACATTTTTTAGCAGAGATGGCTTAGTTCATCAGATGGACAGCTCTTCTAAAACACTGTTTTCCTGAGAACTGCATCCAGTTACACTGGAAAACATGGAGCTGTTCCTTTTTTGGGGATGCCAAAGGGAAAAGGTTTCCTTTTTCTGCAAGAAATTATTTTTCTGAGAAAAGTCTGACAATGTTATTTTTGATCAAAATTTCCTGTGAGAAAAAGTCTGGCTTATCAGCTCTTTCCCTAACCCAGGGAAAGGGCTGCTTGTGTTGCAGCTTTAGCTCTTTCTGATCACAAATGTGCTTTTTTTCCCCTCCTCTCCCATTACAAAGGACAATAATTTGCCACCAAATCACTTTTTTTAATCCAGAAACATCTTTTCTTCCTACTCTGACTTCCTGCTTATTTACATAAGAAAGTAAATATGGGAATTCATTATGGCAAGTGCAAAGCATAGATGGTGTTTATTCAGATGGGGACTGGCAGGTTATTGTTGGGTGGTGTTGTTGACAATCAATATTTATCATGTAGAAATAATTTATTTTAAAATTCCACTGCAAGTTTCATGATGTGGCTTGGATTTGACTTTGAAAGGTCTTTTGTGAAGCTGTTCTTACCCAGGGCAGGCTGATTTGGGCTGTGCAAAGACAGGGGGAGTTGTGGGGGAAAGGCTGGGGCTGATTTTCCCAGAGAGGTTTCTTTGGGTTTTGTCCCGTTCAGGATTTATTTGTTGTTCTTTGGGTGAAGGAGTTCCAGAGGACTGGGGAGAGAAACTGGGATGAGAATGAGGAATTCTTGATGGGTGTTGTGATGAGGCCTAAATATCCTTTTTCCTTAAAACACAGAATCTTACAGTCTATTCCCTTCCCTTCTTTTTTTTTTCCTCTTCTCAGTGTACAGCAGAGCTTGTGGGTGTTTAATGGCTTTTTATAGTTTTCCATTTTCTTTTCAATGTTCTTAACTCTTTTTAAAGAAATGCAAGGGAGTATAAGCAGTGAAATTGCCTGTTTGGGGCTTTTATTAACACTCTTCTTCCCACAGACAAGCACAAGTCATCTTAAATTCAAGTCTAATCTGGGCAGGAGACCAAGGACTGCAAATTTCCATCCCAGTCTTGTATCTGATCCTGTGTTCAACACATGCAGATGGAAGGTGATGTTCTAATGTTAACAATCTGCTTCCCCTCCCTCTGCTGCCTTTCTAAGAAGTTGCTGACAAGTCTTTCTGACAGTCTTTTTTAAGGAAATGAGATCAAGTGTATTGGAGGTCTTTTATAGCAACAACCTCTGAGAAAGATCAGGCTTTGCAGCAGAGCTGCAGAATGTGTTTGCCTGTACTCACCCCCATGGATGGCACAGCTCAGCCCAGGGCTCCCACATCCCTTCAGGCTTCTGCTGGCCCTTCCACTCTGTGCATTCCGTGCAAATGGAGACCTTTTGTACAAGTTACTGTTCATAAGTTAAGGAGTTAGTAAATAAATGTTTTTCATCTCTCTGCTGAAGAACAGGGGTTTTTTTCTCTACTTTGTTGTGATGTTGGTTCATCCTGGATATAAAATGTTGCATGTAAATGATGCAGATTAAGTGATGTTACTCTGGGTCATTTGAAAGATGCAGAAGTGAAATGCTTTTCCTTTATAACCAGAATATAAAAGGTACAGTCTATCTTTGACAAGGATAATTTCATTTGTTTTCACAATGATTTTCTTGGTCTTGCTGCATTTCAGCTCCAGTTTCTTATGTCTGTGCAGGTAATCTGGCACTGTTGCATTCCCTGCTTAGTACAGGCTGATGTTGAGGTTTCTGGTGGAAGAGCTGCATTTAAATGACTTGGCAGCACTGACACCTCTAGTTCAGACATGGGGTTCTTTCTGCCTTTCATCCCAGATCCATCCTGCTGGACATTCCAAGGCCTCATCTCTCCTGGATGTCCAGCCAAGTCTCCTGGGCCTGGTCTGGGATTTCCTGCTGTGCAAATCTTCAGGAATCCTTGTCCAAGGGGAAAATGGTGCTTGGGTGAAGGTTGGGCAGGATGAGCCTTTGACCAGTCCTGCTAAAATTCACTAAAACCCTTTAGGGTTCCATGGGAGGTTTTGGACAGAGCTCATGTCTCTGCCTTCCCTGAAACCCTCTGGAATCCTGAGTGCTGCATATGTTAGAAGTGTTTGCTGCATAAAAGCCCTTATTTACCTCCTGCCAGCCCTGTGTGCAGTGCTCTCTAAGTGGTCCCTTTCCTCAACTAATTGGCTGGGGAGCCATTGTTTGCCTCCTGCCTTTGTTTCTTTCTGAAAGAAATACGTGGTAGCATTAATCTGTAAAAGTATCAGAGGACAGATCCCACAAAGGAACACTTATTAGAGTGTGTTTCCTGATGTGTAAAATTTGCTTTCTTGTGTAAGAACAGAATTCTGAAGGAGTTCTACCACTTGTTTCATAGAAATGTCTACAAGTGCTTAAAATTATTCATTTTAAATTGGATTTGCCATCGGGGTCTGGCTTAACTGTTGAATTGATTGAATTCCAGCCTGGCTCTGCAGTTTCCCCAAAGCTCCAGCCCATCCTAGAATTCTAGGTTATGTTTCCCTGCCAGGGAATACAGGCAGTAGGAAATGCCCAGTGATTTGTAATGATTGAAGATCTCACAGCTTCCAGTTCTGGGAAGGGAACTGCACTTGCACAGTGCCCTGAAAGCTCTGGACTACCTCACATTCCTGCAGTCAGCTGACTAATTGTCTTTCCTTTAGCTTTCATTAGTGGCTCCTGAACAAAGACGAAGATAAATTCAGTGGAGTTACAGCAGTGCAGCAAGTGAAACAAGGCTGCACATCCATGTTGTTGGAGAGATGTTTAAAAAGAATAGAATTTATATCTATTCTTTTTTTATTTCAGTGTACCTCTGTGCTCTGTGTCCTGCTATGAAGCATGCACTGAATTGCCTGTGTGAGAACTGAAATTCCTGTGAGCTGTGTTGTCTGTTTTGTGGCTGAGGGGCTGGACTGGAAATTAGGAGACTTGGACTTGTTTTCCAGGCTGGATCCAGATTTCCTGGGTAAACAAGAAAGGTTCATTTAAAGTAAAGCAAGGTTAGCTCTTGATCTCCAAAGTGGGGATTAGTAGTACTTCCTTTCCCTTCGTGAGAGTCCACTCTGATACCTTGTTGAGATACTTCTGATGATATAACTGGGGTTTTTTTCCATGTATTGTTTAGTCTTGGGAAAAAATTTTTCCTCAGCTATTGCAGAGAGGTAGAAAGTTAAAGCAGCAGCAGGACAATCTGCTGAGCTCTGAGCTCAGGGCTGTGGCTTTCAGGGCCCTGGAAAGTACTTGATTGAGACAAGTTTGGTCAAACTCTGGCCCTCTCTTGTTGCAGCAATGTCACATTGAGTTTAAGGCCAGGAGCAGCCAGAGAACTGTGTGATGGAAATGCAGTGGTTAATTGTGAAGCCTCCAGGTAGTGTGACTTTGTTTAACTGATAAAACACAGGGAATTGGGTGGATAATTAAAAGCAGAGGAATTTCAGGTATGATACCAGGAGCAGCTAAAAGGTGATTTGGAGCAGATGCTTTTGATGTGCAGAACGTTTGAGGAAGCCTTCAGAAGGTTTTGGGGATGGAATGTGGTGTTGGGCTTGAAGGGGATGTTGCCAGCTGTGACAGGAAGAGAGTGAAAGGCTTCACTTGCCGCTGGTGAGAGTCCCTTGGCAAATACTGGCAGCTCCCAAAGCAACATCCCTGGGAATATGCAGAGCAGACAAATGGGGGATTTTGGCACCCTGTGTGGAGAGCAGCAAGGTGCCAGGGCTGCACTTGTGGCCTCCTCAGCATCCAGCAGTCCCCAGCAGGGTGTGAGCATTGCTGAGGTCTGCATGGTGATGCAAGAGGCCAAACTTTTATTGTGCTGGTTAACAGTCATGTCTCCCCTGGCTCTGTGTGTCAGTCCTGCAGTTCCAGAGTTTCATCCATTCACTTCTCTGCAGGTGGAACTGTCCTGCCCTGAGAGCAAGGGGTGTGGAGCTGGTGTTAGATAAGCTTGGCCCTGGGCTTTGTGCCTTTGTCAGCAATGACAGTGGATAGAGGAGCAGTCCTGCCTGGTTTAGAGTGATCCATGTGGAGAGGGAGGCAAGGACTTGTCCCTCCCGTGGTCCTGCCTGCAGCACAATCCTGTGGGGGCTGCAGAGGAGGCTGGTGAGTAACCATTTCATTCACACCACTGGCAGGGAACAGCAGGGTCTGCTCTCAGCCACCCAGGCTGGGGTGGCAGGGACTGCTGCAAGCAAAGAGCTCAGTGACTCACCACTCATCTCACCAGCCCTCTGATTTTCCTGTGTTCCCTGCAGTTGGGCTTAAATTAACTGTTCATAATTATTTCAGGATCTGCCCTTCCTCTTAAGGCTTTCTTACCTCTGCAAACACAGCAACAGCCTTGAGTCTTCAGAATCTTCTCCAGTTGACTGGGGAGGAAAAAGATGAATTCAAGACCTTGACTATACATTTTTTTTGTTGATTCCATTCAAAGCATTGGTTTTGTCTTTACAATGTGCATTATCTTTCATCCTTCTGCTGACACTTACAGGAAGGGTTTAATTTCCCTTCCAGTTCAGAGTCTGAGGAGGAGTAAGACTCACTTAGGCTTGAACTAGTGGTAAAGCTGGGAGAAACCAGGATT